>CABFVX010003688.1:61165-79950 GCA_902151425.1 Timema shepardi | reverse complement strand
CCCCCCTCCTAACCGGTAAGTTGGTAACCCAAATCGGTAACACGAGTAAAGGAAACAGTTTCGTTCATGCGTGCGTGCGTGCGCGCGCGCGTCTGGTCGGTGTGAAGGCACGAATTGCAGTAGAAGCAAGCGGCCATATCTCGTCATCACAACCTTCAAGACTTTCTCACACACACACAAACACGTGCTTCTAATAAAACAAAAGACTGCAGACCTGCGTGCTCTATCGCTTCTCTGGGGCGTGGCGTAGTCGACCCTTGGTGAGAGGCGTATATAGACGGGTAGCTCGTTACTTCTTATACTAAGGAGTTAAGGGGGGAGGGGAAGGGAATTACTATATGATCGTTACTTATTATGACAGTTTTAAAGCACCCCATTTTCAGGGGTGTTAATTTTTTTTTTTCAAAACTTATAGTAGCCTACCGCTTTATCTTTAAAAAAAAATAAGCACTAGAATTTAAAAAAATAAGGCAAACATTGTAAGATAGCTTAGAATTAAAATGCTTTGAAATTATTTTATATGATATACTAGATCACTATAAGATTACAAAACAACCTACATTAAAGCATATAAGGTTATGATATGGGCCAACGTTAGCCATGAGTACTAGTGAAATATTATTTAAATAGCACCAGTAGTTGGACCCAGTTTTGTATGAACACTTGATGCTGACTTTCTTGACATCCACTTAGTTATGTGATCACTAAATATTGTAGTTTGGTTATAGAGGACTCTTGTTTCAGATTAATATTCATCCAAAGATAAGAATGAAAGCGATTAAAGATGAAAGTAAAAAGAAGATAGAGATGTTTACTAAACGGATTCGGTCACATGCTGGAATCCGTTAATTATCTTATCTAATGATAGCATTTTCACTCTCACATTGATCAAGCTGTAAATTTGTCAAACCCACAGCACTGCCAATACAGTTGGGGTTTTTACTATAAATTATAACCCCTCGAAAGACTTTTTCCAATTTTCCATTGTGGGTTGGTTTAAATATATATTTTCAAATTTTCTATAAGTATATAGCTTCACAAACTTTTAATACGAACCCACCCAATGTTAAGATTAAAGTTGAAAAAGATGGACCGTTATTGTGTAGATCGTTTCACCGGTGGCAAGAACTATCTGTAAGAGAAATGTTTTTGTTTCAGTATAAGAGGTTACAAAAATGGAAAAATCTTAAATATATTTTAATACTTAATAGTTATTATATCGGGTGTATTGAATGAAAATTGGACAAGCATCAAATAGAACCAAAAAATGGCTATGTGCAGACCAAATTAAAACCTTTCGTCCCGTTTTGATTACTCCTAAAACTCCTTCCAATACCATTAATAAATAATATTTATAATTAAAAATCCATCTAAAACCAAAATAGAATCGGTCTTAGAGTACCTAAAATCAAAACATGAAGAAAACAATCTTACTGAAGATACATTAGATACGGGACTTTAAGAGAGATATGGCATTCAATAATCACATTCAACACCGATACCAGCATTAGATTTTAAATTAACTCAACTACTCAAGTCTGAAAAAAACACAAAACATGCAGGAAGAATAGTTATGAGCTATCATCTACTGTAGGAGGGATAATTTAATACATTGAAAATTAAAAAAAGACTAGATATGATGCGGTTGATTTTTTTTCCCTACGCAAAATATTACTAAATATTTTCAGGATTAATACAAGCCATAACAAAAAAAAATCTTTCATCACTATACATCACAATAAAAAGACTTCAACACACTACCGAATCCTGAAAGTGCAAGTAATAAATATTAAATAAAGTGTTATCTCTAATCCTAATGTTCAAACAAGATGCCGTTCATTGACATCAGTATTTTCACATGATGATTATTCATTGAAAAATATGGAAAGTATTAGAAGATTTGACAGGTCTCCACACTTCCAAGCCCAATTTCACAGAAGAAAACTAATTCAATCCATATGAGTAGAATTTAATATTTTCATAACATTATTTGAGAGTATCTAATAGATATGTTATGATTTTTGAAGGATTTTTTTTTCTGTATTTATTATTTAGAGTAGATTATGATTACTCCTATTCAGTTCATACTCCACAAAATCTGCGACTAAAGTGACGCTTCGGTGTGAATAAACGAACGAATTTCGTTGCAGCGGTAAACTCGAAATTTTCGTCACCGCTATCGCTGTGATTATTTAGCGTTAGTCTGTGGTATCCCGGTTACAAGCCACAGCTTTCGTGGCAAAATAACTACTACATCTTTCTTACTTTTTGTTGTTGTTTAGAACTAAATCACTAAAATGTTAAGGCGAGAATAGAAAAAATAAAATCTTTTCCGCCAAGTCAATCGATGAGTGTGAGAGTGTGTGTGTGTGTATGTGTAAGTGAGGGTAAAGGGTGGTGGGAGGTCTTCCTTCACACGTGACCCCGCCATTTCACCGGTCAACTGCCCGATCAGACCGGAAACATGGGATTTTCTGTTTCCCTGACCCGGTCCCCCCTCCCCGACCCCCACCCTACCTCTTTTCATCGAGGTCAGGTTTCAACCGGTGGGAATGAGTTTACCTCTTTTCATACAGAGAAGAAAAAAAAAAGTCCCGTGGTCCATCCCATCCAAAATTGGCTTGAACCATTTTCTAAGAAAATAAAGTCTCTAGTTGAAGAAAGAGAGATGAAAAAAAAGATTGGTGTTGAGTTTATTTCATTATTTTTTTTTTTACCTTTCTCTCTCGTGTGTTGCTGCTACCTTCACTTTTCTTCCTTACCTTTTTCAGACCTACTGTTTTGAAGCAGCTTAGCCCTGAAATTGTTATTGGTTAGCGAGGATTGTAAGACGAGAGAAACATTTTTTTTTTTGTTTAAGGTGATTTAACAAAGATAAAGTTGTCAGAAAGCAACAACAACAAAATAGCTTGAACAAACTTTCCCTCTGTGTGTACATGTGTGCAAAATCTTGGAAGAAATGGTCAAATTGCCTCTTCAATTCTCAGAGGATTTACTTTGTTTTTTCTTGTATTGTGTGTATACGTGTAACATAACCTCCTTGGATCAAATCCAAATTTCATAGGAAGGCCCTTTTTGAACAGTGGTATCCAACCTGGGGTACGCGTACCCGTGGTGTACAAGAAGACATCTTAGAAGGTACGTTAAATTTAATATATTTTTATATATCTATATATGTATCTATATGTAAATATATGTATATATTCTTAGGCCTATATACATGTATATACACATGTAATCATTATATTTTATCATTTAAAACTTACTGTTTAATAAATTATTTCGGTTGTAATTTTTTTTAGATGTGGAATACAGAATATGTGTGACTTGAATCATGCATCAACAGCTTTGGGATACTTACAAAGTTTAAGATAAATTCTACCTTGGGTTACGCGAACTATAAATGTTAAATACCACTGCTTTAAAAGCATATTTATTTTTACTAAATGGCTTCCCACTCTCCCTCTTCACAAATGCGAGTACATTTCTTGTGAGATCTTATCATCTTATTCACTATTCAATTACCCTCTAAACTGAAAAGGTAACAATATGCGGTGAATATAATAAAATAAGTGCTATTTTGTACGAGTAAGTATTGATAAAATATATCAGAAGTTACAGTTTTAAATCACGTGGTTTGACGTTTGAATACGTGAGAATGGATCTAGTAACTTTTCTTTCTGTCAATTAAGATATTTCCTATAAAAATGGGGACTTTACTTGTACAGTATCAAACCCTTCCTTCACCTCCGACAAGACATCTTGTGAATGTTGGGAATGCCAGGCCCCCGCCGTGGTTCGGATTCCACGTTAAACTGTAGGTCCTCCATTTCATCTCACAATCACCCTACCATTACACATTAGCGTAAGTGCGTATAACCCGAACAGGTAGTAAGACGCGGTGCTAATAATAATAATACTTGTACAGTATGTATTTAAGGCCTTTGGTCCTTTTGAGTGCAAGTCTAAATTCTATTTTGTGGGATGGTGGATGGGAGGGTGAAAGGCATGGCGTGGCTTTACAACCGACCAAAGTATCCTTCCGCACCAACAAGAACAGATGGATTACGGAAACCATGGATGGATAGCTACTGGACAGGTCTTGTGGAAAAATCATACGTTTGGAAATATCAGTTTTTTCGATAATGAGCTAAATTTTTTAAGTCAATATTTTCAACACCCCCTCAAAGATAATGTATTGATATTTATTAATTGTTACATTTTCTTATTTTTTGTTATGAAGCTGGTAGTTTTCTATTGAAAACAATATTGATTTTATCGATATTTTAATACTATTAAGATTATAGGAAGGTGTATAAATAAAAGATATATCTTAATCAATATGCTTCTATTCTTGAAATAACCAATTTCAAAAATAAAACTGCAAAAAAAAACTTGAAGATAACCGTTTGTTCCCATGACTCTGTATTTCCACCCCAATTTAAAAGGGCCAATCGCCTTAATGCCTTTTGCTATGTTCTGTTGAACACTAATAGATATTTATTCCAGCTATTCTTCTCTCTTTGAGTATAGTGGAATTTTAATTCCTTTTAACGTGTATCCGTTACTCATCTTATCCGCAACGGATGGGGCGTAGATTAAACGTAGAGCTCTTCTAGAATATACTATTAATATAAGGAACACATCTAGCTATCACGAAAATAGAGGTTTGATAGGTATAACCATAAAAATTTAATAATCATATGTGATAAAGTGTAAGAAAAAAATTATTTAAAATACAGGTCTAAAACTAATTCATTAAAGTTATTCAGTTACAAAATATACTCGTATAAAATAATAGAATATACTAAATTTATGAGAATTCGATGTATTATAATTTGCTATAAATTGAATTAATTATAAGTTGGAGAGCAAATACTATGATATAGTCAATATTTACATATAGCTAAGTAAAAAAGTAATGAAATTATAGTTGACAAGCAAATTTGGATGATAGATAAAAACTTTACAAATATATATTTATAATGAAGATTAAGAAATATAAACATGGAAACATATTAAAATTATAATACATAATGCATATTGCACGTTGACAAGAATACAATGCTAGACGAAAAAATCTTTACTAAAGACATTTAAACGGTTAAGAAATACATAATAAGTTAAGTTAGTACAAAAGATTGTATATTTGAGTTATAAACCAGCTAAGGTCAACAGTCAAATTGTAACATGATGTGTTTAGATAAAGCTATGAAAAATATATTGCTTAAGTTCAGTTTAATAGGCTATGAAATATGTTGAGCTCCAAATTAAAAATGTAACATATTAATTGAAATGTTAGTTAAAATATTGTTCTTATCTTTCTTTGGTTCCTTTGCTTAAAAAGGGTTGACAAAGTGATTTTACTCTTTTGGAACAGCTTACCCATGGTGGAGAGGTCAAGGTTTGAATTCCTACTGGCTGTAATGAATGAGGTTTTTATACTAAATAGTTCCCGAATCTCCCTTCACGCAAATGTAGGTATTTATTATCTAAATCAGGGGTTCTCAACTGGGAGGGGGGGAGAGGTAAGGATTTTCCCCCAGAGGTGAAATAAGACCATAGACTATTTTTTTTTTTAATTCTTCAAACTATAATATTTCAGTCTTTGCATAAACAATTTGTTTAGTTTGACGCACTGGACTTGCTGAAAGGTAATTTTAATCCCATTGTCAAGCTCCACAGTAAGCATAGTCAAAGTAATATGTATGGTCTGTTCATCGTAAGAATTGTTTTCTGAAAGGCCTTTTTTCCTACCAGAAATATATTATATAGTAGGATATATATAAGAAAAAATACCTTTCAGAGAGTAATTCCTACCGTGAATGGAGTATATGTACTGATATATAAAAAAAAAGTGTTTTCAATATTATATGTATATTATTCAGAATTCAACTTTTGAGTTAGGCATCTTGGAGGGGGTGGTGGGAGGGAGGGAATAACATTCTTACATGTTGTAAAGAGGAATGCATGTCACCAAAATGGTCGAGAACCATTGCTCTAAATAATATTTTCCACTTAATTACCCTTTTAGTATGGTTAAGTTGGGCTAGGCATGACGAGTACTAAAGACGTGATACAAAAATAAAACATATAAAAACTACCCATTCTTGGTTTAAATGGAACTATAGATCTTCAAAGGGAGAACATCAAGGTAGAATTTAGAGGTAATGTAGCCTCATTTGCGTAGATAAAAGTGCTAAATAATCTTGAAAAAAAACTTGGCTCATTCAACTGAGATTCGAACTAAGACCTTCCCATCACCAGCAATCAAAGAAAGATGAGCCTGATGAATTTAACCACTTTTCAACATGTTAATCAACCTTTTTACCTAGCTGTAGAAATTAATTTATTACTATTTAAACGTTGATTTTGTATTTTTGTGAAATTTTCATTTTAATTAGCAATGAAACTTTTTTCTGTAGTAATATTAAAATACTTTACAATATCCACACAATCCATTGAATCTTTTTTTTAATGGCAAAGGGACATATTAATTGTGGAAGCGATATAACATGTATTTTGGACTGATATAAAATGTGCGTAGTCAACAGACATCATTGTTTATAAATATATTAAAAATTTATAAAACTTTGTCATTAATAAAGTTTGTATGCCACCTTGGGAATGTGAGTAATGCCAGGCCTCCACCGTGGTTCGGATCCCACGTCAAATTGTAGGTCCACCATTTCATCTCACAATCACCCTACCAATACACATTAACGTAAGTGCGCATGACCCGAATGGGTAGTAAGACGCGCTGATAATAATATAATAATAATAATGTTTGTAACTCTTCCAGCTTGATAATATTTTTAAAATTTACCTATCAGATTCTATTTAATATTATATTGTATTTGTTTTAGTAGGATTATTCCAAGAGATTTATTTAACCTTTACTTCACGCTTACTTTATAATTAGGGTATTATTTAAAAAAAAAGTAATTTTAGCTCCTACTACTATAAACTATTAAATAGTACATTCTAATTTATTTTTTTAAACATTCATACAGTTATGATAAATATAAGTATTTAAAATTTCCTATTTATGATTTTAATAGGAAGCTAATTAATTATATAAAATTCAAACATATACTTTGCTGCCAATATTGATAATGTGTTTCTATATTATAAATTATATTTTATAAGTATTGTTAATATCTATCAAAAGTTACAGTTGCAGATTATATGATTTGAGGTATGAATACATGAAGGTAGATCCAGTATCTTTTTTTAGTTGTCAAATAACCAGCTTCCTATAAAAAATCTGGTTATGCATTATAATTTCATATATTAGATAAACTCTCATTTTTTTCTCTTGTCATGCTTATTTTTTAATATAATATTATTTGATAAAAAACACCAGCACTTTTCTAAGTAAAATTGACTTTTACGATAAACGAATCAAGCGTTCGTTGTTGCTTTGTAGTAGCAAGGAGTTATAATATTGACCTCAACTTTTCGGCCTACATTCAATTAAATTTGCCTCCTAAGCTCAAACCGTCTCCAAGTTCTCCTTAACTATGCTGCGAAAAGTTGTGTCCAAGAATTTCAAAAGATCAACTCTACCCCCATCCCCCTACCCTCTTCCAATCCCCCTCACAACCACCTTCACGAGTCCTTGGGCCAACAAACTTGTTCGAGATTAGAAACAATGTTCTCCTCTATTCACTTAATGAATATTTCAACAGGGTTTAATGAGTTGGCAAAACTTTATAAATTAAAACGATACGAAGAGTAAAACAAAGCAAGTTTGTATTGTTGCATAGTTGAAGGTAGATAGACAAGCATTTATAATCATCGAGGACATGTTTTTATTTATTATTATTTTTCTCTACAGTTAATGAAAAGTTAAAATTTATTTTTCCCTTTTTCTCTCTCTTCTTTCTAACTGTCCACCTGTTGGTTCGTTTTGAAAATTGAAAAAATATGAAGACAGCGTTAATCTATAGTGAATCTCCAGTTGTGTACGACTTTTTTTATTTGTCCTATTAGTATTAGGATTATTAGCACCGCGTCTTACTACCCGTTCAGGTTATACGCACTTATGATAATGTGTGATTGTGAGATGAAATGGAGGATCTACAGTTTAATGTGGGATCCGAACCATGGTGGAGGCCAGCATACCCCACCAGTAAATAAGCTGCCCGGCCTTTTGCTCTAGTGGTCAGCATTCCTGGATACTAATTTAGAGGTCCCGGGTCCAATTCCCGGTGTTACCATAGGTATTTTCCTCGGAAGAGAATTTTTCCCTGTGGCTGCAATGATATGGTTAGAAATGTTTTAATTTATTTGAGGTATTTAACGTATACTTTCTTAACCGACTGATTATACAAGTACACAAAAATATCTATGAGCGAGAATGAAAGGGCCTACCAATTTTGCCGGATAAGTTATTTTCACATACCTTCCAGGGTTATCTACATTCCACAATCGACATGGAACCGACGGTTTTACTTCTCCGTTGAAGGAAACTGGACTACGGATTTATATCAATCAAGAAAAATCCGTTGACCCTGGCTGGTTTTGAATCCATGAACACGGTAACTGAGGTGAGCACTTTACTCCAAGACCACCGGGTTCAACGTCTGGTTAATTAAGTTTAAGCTAGGTTTAATACCTCTACTGGCACCACATTATCATGATCATCAAATCATCTCATCTGGATAGGGTTACAAATCCGCCACTAACAGTAGAAGACCTGCAAATGTCTAGCCAAGAAACTCAGTTGACATACACACAAAAAAAAGTAGGCCTAAGAACGCCAACTAAATGTTAATTCATCAGGTGTGGTTTGACGATGATGGAAAGGTCCTTACTCGAATCCAAGCTGGTTTTATTGGGGATGTTTTTTCCTAAATATTTCCCCATATTTTCCCACTTTCCTTCCATACAAATCCTAGTATATTTCCACTAATATTCAATCTTCTCAGCCTTACTACATTAGCGTAGTTAGTATAAAGTGTATGGCTTAAATGGTGATAATATGCGGTGAAAAATAGATGTTACCAAACAATTGTACATACTTAATAATATTAACTATTTAATTTTGCGACAATCTTAAAATATCATCAATTAGTAAATTTTCCTCATAAAATCAAACTCTCTTTATAATAATATGAATACTTTTCAAGACTAAATTTTGAACACAGTTTCCCTAGTAATTTAAAAATAAATGGTATGGTACACCGCACAGATTTTCTGTTGATTTAATCCTAGAATAAATACATTTACTAAATACTCGTGAAATTTGTAAATTAAATAATCTATACTGTTTTAGAAACAATCCACCTTGGAGCATAAAGGTAATACAGTAATAATATACACTGTTACAAAAACATTAAGTAAAGAAGAGCATCTTTGTCAACCAAAAAGAATTACAGCAAATTTCATTTTCAAAGGCTTGAATTAAAATATATATACTGGCTTTTAGCTCAAAAACTATTGATTTTATAAAAATATATTTAAAACAAACAGTTTTATAACATAGTACATCTTTACAATGATAAATTATTTCTTATATCAAATAATTACGGAGATTTTATCAAAATTAGAAAAATGAAAATTGTCATTCTGTTTGTGATGTTAAAACAATGTTTAGATACAAGAATTAATCAAAATTCTTAGTCCAGATCTCGAAGAAAATCAATTTATTCTCTTTTATCCTTTCACTCAGAGGTCAAAAATATTAACAATGGAAATAATTTATCTGTATAGTAAAGAAAAACCGGAAGAATATTTTCTGCGCAAACTGGTTATCGGGAGAATAGGGGGCCACCGTAATTAAATAAGATTCCCATCAACACTAAATAATACTACCCTTCTTGTAATTCTACAGATATTAGCTCATTATCTCCAATTAAAATAAAACCTTTTCGAAAGAAGCAATATAAAAGTTCCATTATATTAATATTTGTTAAAAACATGAACGCGCATTGAAAAAAACTAATTGAAGGATTTTCTTCTCTAATTGATTTTGGCTGGTTATTGATGACGAATTTGCATGTTAATCGATAGCCTCGTTTGGTAATTAGTGATAATCGAGCAGTAAATGGTAACAAGATTAATTTACTAGTTCGAGATTTAATTAGGTTTATCGGTTAGGTCACGTGAGCACGTGCGACATGTGGTGAGGCCGGACCTAGCGGCAGGGATCGAAAACTCTATAAACACATTGTCGTGTTTCATTAAAATGTTGACTGGGGTTTGCTAATCAACTGGGATATGGTGGATTTTTTTTTAGCGCGTCTTACTATTTGTCAGGGATACACCGATTGATAGGGTAGGGATGTGCAAGGTAGAATCTAGAGGAAATATAGGCCTACCCGCTTTCACACGGAGATACAATGGAAAATCACCTTTAGTAAACCCAGCCGGTTTTCATGATCTGACCTTGTAGTAGATGGAAAATCGGACTAGATGAGGTTGATGTATTGGCCGCTTACTCATCACTGCGCATTATTATTAGCACCGCGTCTTACTACCCGTTCGAGTTATACGCACTTACGCTCATGTGTAATGGTAGGGTGATTGTGAGACGAAATGAAGGACCTACAGTTTAACGTGGAATCCGAACCACGGTGGAGACCTGGCATTCCTCACTGCTCATTAATGTTTCTTTTAATTGTGGTGCTTATACTTGGGACACTTAAAGTGACTTATTCTAGGATAGTTCAGATGATAATAATGCATACTCACTCTTTTCTTTTTCATAACGTATGGCATATTTAACCGTGAAAGATGCAGTATCTAGTAGGGTTGGCCTGTATGTATACCTTAAATTGAAGTGGAAGGGGACGCGAAAAAAAAAAGCCGGTGATTTGCAGTTTTTATAGCAAAACATTTAATTTTCTAAAATAAATTAAAATTGATTCTGTAGAAAAATTTAGTTTAGTTTTATTCACAAAGGGATATCAACAGTGTTGTAAAATACCTGTCAAGAGTGTCCTGTAATATAATGCCAAATTATTTTGTTGGTGAAAAAAGTTTATCATCCATGCTTATGACAAATATTTAACAACTGTTAATATCCTCATATGAAGAAAATTAAAATAAACGTTACTACTGGAACAATATTTTATTTATTTTGGCAAAATAAAAAGTTTTTGCATAAAAGCTGCAAAAGCACTGACATTTTCTCACGTCCCTACAGCTTCATCTTAAGCCGCTCTATGAGAACTAAACGTTACCCAGGGTATACCTTGAAGCTTACCCACAAATCTTACTCTCGATGAGATGAAGTGATGATGGTGATTATGAAGGTGTGGAGCCAGTGGAAATATTAAACATAACTTTACAGACTATGGTGACCATAGGAACAGTTCCTCTTTCGGGAAAAATACTTATGATACCTCTGTGATTCAAACCCGAGACTTTTATATCAGTAACCAAGGACGCTGACCGCTAGATCAAGAGGCCGGTATTTTTTTTCCAGTGATATGATGGTTAATGTTAAATGCACATTTATTAGCTTAATGCATTGAATTTAATTTACATAGGTATTGTATAGATTAGATAGTACTTAAAGGCACATAAAAAAACCACTTTAAAATTAAATGTAAAGCAGTTTAAATGTAATGAAATAGAATTTTATGGCACCTCAAGTTAATATAGTTTAAATTAAATTTGCACCATCATTATTAATCTTTTGATCTATAGAGCAACACACCCTATATAACCTGGATCTTTCCTATCTGTATATCGGGATGAGCAGACAAATTTGTCAGACTCGTCTTGTCTGATTTGAAGGTGATGGGGGATGTCAAGTACCTATTTAAAACCGTATATACAGGGGTGTTGTTTTTTTCTAATTAGTGTACTAATCTCGCTCTCCAAAAAAGTTATAGCAAAGACACACTAAACACGAAAATGATTAACCCAGGAATAAATAATAACATCTTAATCGGTGCCACTCGGAATCAAACGAGGTACTTCCGATCGTTCCCTCTAATCACTCAGCTATAAGGCTACATAAATTAATTTTCCGTTAAATGAATAATGTAGCTAATTAAAAATTTTGTAAGCATCCCGCTCTCTTTTGTTATACAGAGTGTATTTTATTAGTTAAAACGGCCGGCTGACCTATGAGGAAATAAAGCAATTCTAACCATACTCTCTATTTCGTTACAATGGACCTCACATTAAACGCACGTCGCAAATGTAAAAGATAAAATGTTGTGATTGGGTTGACCACGACAATCAGTCCGACAATCCCATTACCCGGTGTCTCTACAACAAGGGTTGTGATAACAGCTGTAAGCTTGCAGCCCTACCGTTTCAACCCCCCCCCCCTCTAACCCCCTCACTTTCCCTCCTGTTCTGCGACACCAATTTCCAATCATGCTTCCGTGTTTCCCTGCCCTGGAAATTGAAGAGTGTCAGTGGTAGAATACACGCAAGTCTCAATCTCTACCTCGTAATTTTCCACTGGCAACTTTTACACGAGTGGATGTCATTAGAGTTCTTTAAGGTGGGGAGGGACTCACCTAAATTTAAGTTTTATTATGTTTTATTTTTGCCCTTTTGAAATTATACAACAGGTTCCAAATACACGCTTTGGTAAAAAAAAATAACCAAGTTTCTAGGAGAATTTGGTTTATCGTTTGAAGAACTAAATACTTTTTAAAGCAAGCTCTATTTCCTAACGATGCTCGTGGTATTATAAATAAGTGTTAATTATCAGTATTCATTATACAACCTTGTAAGTTTATTTGACGAAATTTACAAGGTTTGAAATTGAATATATATAAGCCTTACATATTACAAATAAACTTACAAGGTTTGAAAATGAATATTATATATATATATATTACATTTTCTTAGTGTCAATTTTTCACTTGTTGTGTGGCGTATTTAAATATAAATAAAGTTTTTAATTTTTAAAAGCGGATCAACATTAAAAAAAATCATATTAATTCCACACGGTTGTGTTAATCAAAGCGCCGTGAAAAAATAATCATAAAGTAATGATTTCTTAAGAAAGTATTATATTCATACCGAGTTTGTTTGGAATCAAACGTAGTAATGATTTTTATAAACATTTTGAGCATCGCTGGTTCAGTTGATTTTAAGTCGTAGGAACACATTTATAAATTAACAATGCCCGAATAGATATAATATGATATACCCTCCTCGGTGGCGCAGTTGGCTAACTCGTTAGATTCGTGTTGAGCTAGGCTGCCGAGGAAAGGGAGTTTTAGGCTCGAACATAGGTTAGATTAACGGGGGGTGGTTTTTTCCTAAATGTTTTTCTACTCGTCCTCTTGCAAATGTGGCCTCACTTCCTCTAAATTCAACTTTCCCCATTCTTAGACCCATAGTGTAATTAGTACCTAAACTTATAATCCGAACGGGTAGTCAGATGCGGTGCGAACTAATAAATAGTAAATAAATATAAAATGATAAATAAAACCAGTGTGGGTTAGGTCAAATAAATTTATTTATATTTATGGAAAATTAATTAACAATTTCTTACCCCTTTGGTCCTAAAGGTATTGCTCATGGGAACAAATTAATAATTCATTAATACAGAATTGAAGGATTATTATGTGTTCACCAATTTTATCTTGGATAGATTATTTTAAATATTTGAGGCATCAGTTTGCTGTACCTAGTATTTGATCAAATAAATGGTACGGAACTCCGTATGGACTTTCTCACTCTATTGTTTGAAAATGGAGATATTTACTCAAAACTCGTAAAATATGTGAAACTAAATAATATACACTACCAAACCCAGGCATAAATTGCACTATACTTATGTAAAAAAATATTTTTTTTAGGCCTGATTTTAAATTTTAAAATTTTGTTTTTAAGGAATTAATGTCCTCATTTGTATGTTTGGACCGATAAAAAAATCAATATTGGGTCAACAAGGTTCAACAATTCCTATTAAAATTTCAACTTCCGGTTGAAATTTTCGACATTTTATTCGGTGTTTGCGTATAACCCGAATGGGTAGTAAGACGCGGTGCTAATAATAATAATAATAATAATAATAATAATAATAATAATATGTGTTGCAAATCTTCATGCCATCGCTTTGCTATTAAATTCCTCATCTATACATTTTGGCCAGTAAAAATGGTAAATATTGGCTATTGAGTCCCAAATAGAGATAGATCACTGTTGTGCAAACATTTTTCCTAAGAAGTTTAAGGTAAAACAACATTATCTTTTAGAGACTTAATTATATTTAATTACTCTATGGCATTGGAGAATTATTGATTTAAGGCTTAAGTAGTATCTCTTTACAACTTAAGCTCAAAAAATTGTATTCATATATTTGCCAATATCTCAGAAACTGTTGGATTTATAAAAATATATTTCATATAATTTATTTTTAATTTTTAATAGTAATACAATTTTGTAATGGTAGGTTATATAGTACCTCAAATATTTGCGGAGATACGAAAGTTTCGGCATCTGTATAGTACCCTAAAATTCATTTTCATGGTAAAATGAAAATAGCCAGTTTATTTATAATCTTAATCAACACCTAGATACGAATTTTAATCAAAATCGTTAGTCTATTTTGAGAGAATCGATTTTTCTCTTTTCACCCTTTCTTAAAATACTCTTAATTTTAAGTCTAAACAGACACACAGACAGACGTCATTGCAAAGACCACTTTTTAGGGTTTGGGGGATTTTGAGACGTTGACATCCATCAACATTTCAGGATGGACTTTCTTTTGTTCTAAAAGTATATATATATATATATATACTTTCTAGCTATACGTATATATATACGTATAGCTAGAGAGTTATTGTTTTTATAAAAATATGCTTCCTATAAAATATTTGTATTATAAGGAAACCTACATATTTGTAGCGATAAGTAATTTCATATCTCAAATAGTTTAGGATATATTATAAAAAATAATAATTTACGCATCAGATAGGAGACCTTAAAGTCATTTTGCCGAAATATTGAGGGAATCCATTTTGTTTGGAATATTTATAAATGTTTATAAATGAAATTTAATTAAAATCCTTAGAACCAATTTGGAGAAATCGACTTTCTTTCTTATTGCCCATCAGTAAACTACTCTTAATTTTAGAGTTGTATATCCAATTACAAAAAAAAACCTCGGTGCAAATCTATGAAAACCCTAAATACCAAGTTTTAGCTCGATCGGTAAAATAGCTTTGGCTCTAATTGGATGTACAGACATAAAGACAGACGGAAAATCAAAAACTACTTTTTTGGATTCGGGGGGTCATGAAACGTCAAAATTCGTCAAAATATTGAGTTCGATTTTTTTTGACGATCACAATACTTTATCTACCTGTAAGCTAGAGATAAAGTAAAAAAAATCCACCAAAACTCATTCTTAGATCTTTAAAATGACTATTTTTAAACATTATTCAAATTCTTTTTATCGTTTTTTGAGCTTATAATACATACCTACACATATTTAAACATCAATGTATCATTTTTAAGCTTATAACACACACCTAAACATTATTTAACATCATCTTATCATGCACGAAACAAAACGTAGACAATATTTTTACGTAATTACCAACTTAACCTTTTAATTTTAGAATCATGCTTTATATGATTGATTTAAATGCGAGTTAACGATAACAACATTCTTATAAAAAATAAATGTTTCCCCAGTTTAGTAATCTCAATTTAGATGTGTTATGACTAAGCGGTGGATTTATAGGCACTAAAAAAATTTTAAAAGGCAGAAAAATAGGTACTAAAAATCTTAAAAAAGGCAAAAAAATATGCATTACACTATACAAAAGGCAATAAATAGGCACGTAAAAAAGCACATAAATAAGCATAGTAATGCAATAAAGGCACCAAAACATTCAACATTTCTACTATTCATTCTTAAAATCCACCATACACTTTCCATAAACCCAAATTAATTACTATTAGAGTTAATTACCAAATACATCTCAAGATTTTCAGGTGTAAATTTTGTTCTGTTGTCTGACAATTTTGTTTATACTGTGAGAAACTTCTCTCGACTTCACGTGAAGTTATCGAGCAAAATTATCTTAGTTCTCTTAGCTGAGCTAAGCTTGCCTTCAGGGATTAATGCAGTTTGTCCTTCTAAGATGCCCACAATACTCACCATCAATTTCCAGCCAGGATTTCGCTGCAATACTCTGTTAAATTTGTCGACGATGGCTGTGTCAACTGATCCAGAAGCCTGATTCAGGGTTTTTTCTACTCCCCGCATTATCTTCACAGCTTTCACAAGAGACAAATCCCTCGCCTCTAAAACTGTGATTGCTCCAAGAAGATTTTCAAAATTGCTTTTTAAGTATGCCAGATCCGCAATGACACTTGAGCAGAAGATGGCAGCATTCGCTTCTGTAATGGCGGCAGCTTGTTCCTCGTCAAATGTTTGGACTACCTACAAGCAAAATGGTCAATATAACAAAACTCGCCATTCTTTCAATATATTGTGCTCTACAAGTATAACCATTAAATTTAAAATATTATTCAATAATGTGGACGAACAGGTGGAATCAATAAAACTAGTGATGAGCGCTCACTGCAATTTTAGTTTGTGAACATACCTAAAGAAAGTGTATTGTATTGTGAATGTCATCAAGGTGATCTGCGTAGTACAACGCAGCATGAAGCCATGTACCCCAACGTGTATACACTGGCTGTGGTGGCAAGAGTGTGTTGGGCACGGTGCCCTTAAAGGAGAAGATTCGTGAAGGAGCCTTCAAAAACACTTTCTTGACTGTATAAATAATAGCATTAACATTTGGAAAATGTGATCTAATATCTTCTGCAACCCTATGAATATCATACGCCAGACAAGTCAAGTGAATTAACTTGGTATATAATACTTTTATGTTTGCAGCTGCTTTCAACATGTAGGCCGCACTATCTGTCAGCAACACCGGAAACCTTTCATCGATGTATTTTTATGGCCACGGGACACCTAATATAAACAAATTAACTGATGTATAATTCTCATTTTTACAGGGATAACACTGAAAATCATTAAATTAACACAGTATAACTTGTGCAATGAAATTATATACTTACGAGATACATCACGAACAACTATGGCAATTGTCGAGCTGTTGGTTGCCTCGAGCATCTTTGAAACAACCAAGTGAGGTTTCCCAGGACTCGTAAAGTCTAGTTTTCCAACCACAACATTTGCAACATATCTGCCACAACGCTCAGTGGTTTCATCAACAGTAGCCCAGAAGTATGATTCTCCAATATCTTCTCGGATCTTCTCAACTGTCTTAAACGAAATAAAAAGAATGTTTATTGTAAATAGTTTAAATCAATGCAATCCAGTTAATATTTTTTAATGTCAGAAAGAAAAACTGCTATTGTAAAAACTTATGGATAAATAAGTTGAATACAAGTAGTGTTTCCTCAGAGTTGATTGGTCTGGTATCTTCATATTAGTATATTTGTTGAGAAAAGCATTAAAATCTGGAATTTACAGCTTCTTCTAAGGAATACTTATAGCTACCATCGCAGTGCATAAGTAAGCAGAAAATTGCTCTTTGGTTTTTTCGGTAAAGTTAACATTAGGGAAAAAAAGGGTTGGGATCCTGTTTTCTTTCTGGAATTATTCATATGTATTTTAGTATATTTATGTTGTTCTAGGTGATACTTCTTCTCTCATTTTACCTAAATATTACAAATGGAAATTTTCATCCAATAATATATGTGAATTCTACAAATTAACAAAGCACCACCTAACAAGAGAACAAGGATTACATATTTCTTTGGTAAGATTTGGTAAATATTTCCACTTTGTTGTTGCAATCCTTCAATAAGAAATGACACCTAGTTTGAACGATAGCAAATAATCATGGTTTACTTTTAAATAGTAGGCCTATCCAAAGTATTTTTTTTAAACTTGACTTTCAAAATTAATAATTTAATTTCACCGTTCGAAAAGGTACAGTAACTCTTTGGAAAATGCCTGACAAAAAATTATTTTGCCATTCGTTGTGAAATACCTATCACCACTAATCTACTGTTCTAATAATACACTTTTACACGATTTCTCTTTAGGCATTTTATATTAACTTAGTTCAATAATTTAAACCGAGTCTAATACATAGAAATAGTATTTAACAGATATAAACATCTATCAACAGCATAATATACACAACCATTGAATGAACTGACACTGCTGTGCGCTAGAAAGAAATCTTTGTCATCAGTCTGGCCAGTCTGAACCTATCAGACCGCTGGACACATGTGTTTTTCCTAACTATCACGAGTATCCACGTGAAGTGAGTGACCTAAGGAGTGAAGGGGGTAGAGGGGCAGCCGAAAGTATTTAGAACGATAAAAGAGGGAGGAAGAGAAAGATATAAAAGGCACTTTTAGGCTCCCATTTGTAAAATAGGCACTAAACACCGAAATAGGTTTTTATAGGCACTATCAAAGTTATCACATTATCTTTGCAATCCTAGAAAATAAACTTATACCTCAAAAGCCTACTTTTACACGAATAGGAATAAAAAAGGCATTTAAGGCAAAATCCGCCCTCTAGTTATGACGGGGGAGCGGAATTGTATCCATTCCGATAGTTTTGTAAAAAGCTGCTTTTGTGAAAAATCGGAATTGTATCCACTGGAATTATATCCACTAAAACTGGAATTGTATCCACTCGTAATGGTATCCATTCCGATAGTTTTGTAAAAAACTGCTTTTGTGAAAAATTGGAATTGTATCCACTGGAATTATATCCACTAAAACTGGAATTGTATCCACTCGGAATGGTACCCATTCCGATAGTTTTGTAAAAAACTGCTTTTGTGAAAAAT
>CABFVX010003688.1:36350-59010 GCA_902151425.1 Timema shepardi | reverse complement strand
ATTCCGAGTGGATACAATTCCAGTTTTTGTGGATATAATTCCAGTGGATACAATTCCGATTTTCAACAAAAGCAGTTTTTTACAAAACTATCGGAATGGATACCATTACGAGTGGATACAATTCCAGTTTTAGTGGATATAATTCCAGTGGATACAATTCCGATTTTTCACAAAAGCAGTTTTTTACAAAACTATCGGAATGGATACCATTCCGAATGGATACAATTCAGTCCCCTCGTTATGACCAGCATCTAAAGCGAAATATTCATCCAAACAGAAAATTGTTATGTGTTCGGACCAAAAATAAAGATTGAGTTATTATTTTTTAGCCAAAGAGATATATTTTATCCAGAGATTTACAGCCATGCAGCAAATAACGGTTTTCATGATGATTAATCGAAGCATTAAAAACTGAAAATTATCTGGGGGAATCGAGTTTTCATGGAAAACTACTATTTTTCCCAACATCTTGGACCCTTAACCGTTAAAATGAGTGGTCGTTTGCCAAAATCTGTTCAGTCATTTCCTAATAAATTTTTTTCAACCAGAAACGGGCTCATCAAATTATATATAAGAGAAGATGTCTTACTAACTATTGGTCTAATTGAGGAAAATTTTCAGAATCAAAACCTCAAATTCCATATTACTTAAACTTATAGGTGTATTTTGGTTGTAATTATATGAAAGATTATTTGATTATAAATATTTGATCAAAAGTAGTAACGTTACTTCACAGAGCAGTCTTCACATAGCACTAAAGTAATAACAATTTAACTATACCAAAATATATACCTGTGGCTTTCATTGTTATTTAAATTGCTATTGTTTTAGGAAAAAAATAGACAACCATAACAATTAATGATACATTTACCAAATTATGCGATGCATTATGAACTGTATAAAATTATTATCTATAACTTGGCTTCGTTAGTTTTGTTCCTTTTATGAGCATAATTTTGTAGCTAATAAAAATTTAGTATAAAAAAATTCCAACTTTCATGAGATTTAATTCTCCTTTAACCACCTGTAGCCTCCCACTCATAAAATGTGCAGTTAAAAAAATTAAATAGCATTCATGAAAACATTTATATGAGCTTCTCGCTTGTCAGTACTAGATATATTTGATTTTATTTGCTTGAATTATATGGTTTTTTTTTTAAACTTTGCCATAATACTTCATTAACGCAGCCAACTTTATTCATAAAATACACTCAGTCGTGTCTGATTTTTTTTTTCTAGAATAGATTATTTTGACGTTCACAAACATAAAATAGGCTGAAATAACATTTTTTAACACAAATTTGAATTTGGCTAAATAAAATAGGTTTTTCAACAGATATTAAATATTTGTAATACTATCCGATTAGCTTTTTCACTATATGATCTGCACGTCATATAAACTAGATTTTAGGTTTGTCTAAGACTTGCTTTTTATACTTTTAATCAACCTAAAAGACACTAGCCTTGAATTGATAAGTGCATGTAATATTAGGCTTTGTTTGTATAAAAAATCTTTATGCCGTAAGAGTGGATAAAGTGAGAGTGAACTAAGTTAATTATGTTTTTATTAAATTAACTAAACAATTATTGTATAAATGAAGGTCAAATACAGTACCTTTGACCAAGGATAAAAATGGGCTTGGGCATATAGATATAAAACCTGTTCAAGGTTTGACCTTGTAAATAATTAGTAGTAATTATGAACACCAATAATAATAATAATAATAATAATAATATGTATTTTCTATTTTTTAACTATCTTATCACTTATTTTAAAAACTGATCTTTCAAGAGCTGTAAGATTTTAATTTTTTTAATCATACTGTAACTTTTTCCCCTCAACCCTAATAATATTCTTAATTTTATTACTTCGAAATTTGTTTTTAAAACTTTTATATTGATTATCTTAAAATATGGAGCTCCATTTAATTAATTGAAAACATGACACAATACTTTTTGTCTCTGTTAGTTTCTATCAATTCATTATTAAATTTGTACGGTATTATTCAATATACGATTCCCGTTGTATTATAAATATTTGAATTATCAATTAAAAGGCTCGAATGATCATTAGTTGGGTCTACTTCCCTGCTTTGCTTCATATGTTTTGTTTTGTTTTTAAATAAATTTTAGCTTCACTAACCACGACTGAACCTTTGCTTGGTGGAAATGTCCCTTCTTTAATAGCCTTCTTTAAAATATAGCTATAAGATAATTATTAGTTTATGGTTTGTACAAATTTGCCTTTTAATAAGAAAGTAGGCCCACCCTACTGGTACATGTTAAAATCAAAAAAACTATATACTAAATCTTTATGTTGCCTAGTTTATTAATAACATATCTTTATCTAATTATAAGTTGAAAGTAAAGTCCACGAACAGGCTCTACTGAAGAAGCTAATGGGGACTCATGGTAAATTTGGAGATTCACCAAATAATCAATCACCTGCTCTCATTATTGAGATATTTTAGTATATTAATATAAAAAATACTCTCAAAATGTACGGCTTAAGATAATTATATGACATATTAATTTCCGTGAGTAGTCTTAGTAAATGTTTGATAGCACTCATCAAAAGCCAAAAGGCTGGATCACACTAAAAGTTAATCTATACGCTGATTTTGGTTGGAAGAACAGTAGAGAACATTCAAAAATACTTACTTGTGGCCAACATTGATAACATTTTACTATATTATTTGTGTTTTCATATAAGTATTGATAATATCTATCAAAGATAATAGCTGGAGAAAAAATGACTTGAGGTGTGTATATATATATATATATTAAAATTATTTTAATAACTCTAGTTACTAGATTTTACTGTTATTCCTACCAAAATCATACTATATGTTAATATTTGCTTTGCTAATTGCTTAGATAAATAGTGGTCCAAATATTTAAATGTGTTTGTTTACACAGAACGCTAAGTTAAGCTATGCCGTACCATGTTTTTTCCCGATTGCTAGCCGGGCAATTTTTCCATCTCGCATCTTGAGCAATCTTAAGCTGCACATGCACATAACACATCTTGGGCTCCGTGTTGAACAGACGCAGTGCTGTATTGTTGAAAATAGTGTTGATGTTTTGTTTCCAGTTCGTTTCACTTGTATTTAAGTAATATTCTGTTTAGGTGTTCTATTTAATTAGGGTTTTATATTAGAACTAGCAATCCCACACGTCGTTGCCTGTGACCCCCTGTGGTATTGTGTTAGAAATAGCCTAATTAAAAAACTATATGAAAAATCCTGCTTTGAGGTGCATTCGGACCACCTAACGTACACCTATGTTAAAAATTTCAGATCTCTACGTGCTGTAGATTTGGCTGGGCATCGCACACAAACAAACAGACAAACACTTCCTTTTCTACACTAATATTATAAAGAGGAAAGATTTTATTTTTTTGTTTTTGGTTTTTTGGTTTGTAATGAGGAATAAATTAAATTTTCAAAATAAAATATAGCCTATGCTACTCGCCGATAATTTATCTTTATATTGGCGAAAGAATTTTTAAAATAGGTCCAGTAGTTTTTGAGTTTATCCATTTAAAAAAAAAAATCTTTCCTATTTATAATATTAGTATAGATGGAACTATTAATCGAACAATTCAAACCTCCACATCCTATATTTTCTTCATCTTCCAAAACAGCTGCTAATAACAGCAGCTATCATCCTCATTACTATCATCTTAACTCAAACAAGACATTTTGAAGAATGCCATGACTTCACTTCACTGGAGCAGACCATAAAAAAGCCACAGTGAATTCAGGGAGAAAAATATAAACCATAGCTTAGCAATGGGTGTGAAACCAAACTGACAAAACCGTGGCACAGTGCTGCTTAGCGTTTTGTATGAATTCGCCATAGCTCTGTTGAATTGATGTGGGGAAGATACGTAGTAAGGGTCTTCGATGTACTGCTACAACCTTTCAGGGTAAGCGGAGTGTAATATATAATTTAATAGGTTATACTTGTTTAGTAAAATAATTACCACCCTTTAGAAACATACCGATAATATTATTTTATTATACGAACCCCAAACAAAATAAATTAATGAAATATGCAAAAATGAAATTAATTTATACCTAGTGTACTTTATAAATAGTCCCAATCAAGCTTGATAAATTACTTTGTAATTATATAATACATTTTCTCCTACCCATTACTGGTCTACTACGAACAAATTTAATTTGATCTCATTAAGTTCTTCTCTTTTTATTTTTATTTTACCCCTTAAAGTTCTACGGCGGCGTTGAATTCCTTGAAATGTTAGTCACGAATAATTTGTGAGATGTTTCGAAAGGATTGATTAAGTTTTTATGTAAATAGGATTTTGCGCGGTCCTGTGGCTAGGAGTGGGTGTGACGAGGGAGGGGGTAGTGAGGTTTGTAGGAGGAGGCGGGACAAGTGAAAGAGGCGAAATTATCATTAAGGAGGCTTCTTCAAGCACTCAAGCCAGTTTTTAAAATGTACGCCACTGGTGCACCCCTTTTATCCCTTGACGCCAAGAATCTAGGTCACATACATTGAAATGTAGATTTTGTTTCATACGTTAACTTATCATTTTAATCTCTCAAGAGTCTTTTACATTAAATTATACAGCAGCGTTTTATTACCGTCTTAACGTAGTGCTTGTTATGAATAAATGCTCTAGAAAATTTAAATCGTAATTTTTAAGGAGTTGAGATATAAAATAGGGACGTAGATAAATCTTTAAGAATAACTTTACTATCGAGATAAGAGTATAAACCATACTTTTTTTTTTCTGGCAGGAGGTATGTGGCGAATTATCCAATGGTTCTGAGGCTAAATTACACTAGTAGTAGATTCATAAACTCCTTTAACAGACAAAAGTTCCAGTCAAATGAAGAACTTGACAGATAGAAAAGTTACTAAATCTGTTCTAACGTACTTATACCTCAGGTCATATTATCTGCAGATGTAACTTTTGATAAATATTATCAATTTCTATGAAATAAAATTAACTATTAGAGTAAAATAGTATAAATGTTCACTGCCAAAATTATATGCTTGTATTTTCTAAAATGCCTGTCCTATGGAAAAGGAAATATAGCGTAGAGGTTTGTAATAAACTATTAACATTTTTCTCTATACTAATTAAATCATTATTTCTAATTATCAGATATTAAAAAGTAATTTTAATACAAAATAAAACTAATAAAGCTTATTATTAATAAATGATATTAAATCCTCAATAATTTATTAGACTAATTTCAAATCAAAGGTCTTGAAAATGCATTATCATAACCAAATCCAGTTGGATTTAAAGGTAAAGCTATGTTTGAAGGTTGTGTGGGCTGAGGTAAATACTCTATCACTTTTTATATAAAAAATCACTTTTTGAGACAAATTAATCAAATGTCGTACAGTAAATTATTAGATTCAACCCGACTTTAAAAGTAAATAAGGTTTTTACTAGGTAGTACTTTTAACACAAGGAAATTATTGGGTAGGTAATGAGGAGGGCAGCTTAGAGGAAGTGCAGCACTACTATCCTAGAGAGAGTATTGATAAACCATCCTAATGCATCCGACCAAAATTGTAAGTATAAATCTGTTTCCAATGTCCATGTTATTTTTAAAAAAAACTCTAATTCAACTATAATGTTTCAAACATATTACATGTAAAACTACTATATAGTTTATTAATATATTCCATATTTCCGATGGAAAAAAGTTTCAAATTATAACCATCTATTATACCATACTCAAAAGTTAACCTTATTGATTGGTTATTTTATCTGTATCTACGTTGCAATGTTACTAATTCCATTGATATAAAGTATAGTTAATCATAGTAGAAAGAAGGTATTGACCTGATTATTTTCGAGTTAATTATTATGATGGCGCCCAAGTTTGTTTATGGACTACGCACGTAATCCTCCGCAAGCCCCAACACAGCTGTGGCAGCGACAATAATAATTATCACACGCTTCGTGCCCCAGTAATTATTGTCTGGCGCCCGAAATAGTAAACACTGATTCACAATATAGGTGTAATTCTATTACACGTGCGAGCATTCATCCAGCTATGTGTACAGTTCACGGGTTCTTCTATACGTATTTTTCTATGTTGACGTGCATTTGTCCATATACCATCGTATCTACCAGGTACTGTACATAGTTTCTATGTTGATCGCGCATTTGTCCATATACCATCGTATCTACCAGGTACTGTACATAGTTTCTATGTTGACGCGCATTTGTCCATATACCATCGTATGGATTAAGTAGTTATTAGGTGATCTGGTGGTATAGGGGTAAAGTGTCAGATTTCTGGGCTGGGAGTCCGGGGTTCAATCCTCGGTCCCTGCACGGATTTATCTGATTGCCAAACCATTCCATCAACTCTGACAAGAGGTGTATTAATCACAACTTGTGAATGTGTGGAATGCCAGACCTCCACCGTGGTTCGGATCCCATTTCAAACTGTAGGTCCTCCATTTCATCTCACAGCCACCCTACCATTACAAATGAGCATAAATGCGTATAACCCGCACGGGTAGTGAGTTTCAGTTCTAATAATATTAAATACGGTACGTATTTTTTTAGTTTGATGCACATTTGTCCGTATTCTATTTTATCGACTAGGTATTGACTGAAGCTGGGAGTAGGGGGGAACGATCTATTATTTTTTTTACTAAGAAACTTGTTCTCAAATATGTTTTATTGGATTACATCTAATACTTGCATTGTTAAGCAAGAAATACTGCCATATTTATTGAAGTTTTAATCGGTTACCTATTATGTTTCAATAAATTACGTGGCAGTAGTTTTTATCACACTGATAATGACAAGTAAAATCCGCATAAAGATCAATTTTAGTATACAAGCTTTTTTTTAAAAAAAAATGGGGAACTAATTGGTTTCCCAATGAAAAAAATTTAAATTTTAAAAATAATTCAAGACTCGCTTGCTTGGTGTCAAATAATACTAGAGTGAAATACAAAAACAATATATCCTTGTGGGGAGGGGTTTATGTGTGACGAATTTAGTCAAAATCAGATTTAAAAAAAGCAGTACGAGGCACACAAATAGGCGGACACTGTCCCCCAGATCGCATTAGTATTTTCCGTATTTTATAGTAACTAAATTAATGTTAAAATCACCCTAAAATAATTGGATTAGTGTACAGTGTTCATTAGCAGCATTCCGCAGTAACAAGACCACGTAGGATTGTTCGTTAGTTAGTTGGGAGAGGGGGAATTGAAGGTGAGGGAGGGAGAGGTGATTGTTGGGGGTGGGGGCGGGGTTCTCACGAAACTGAACATAGTGCCTGGTGATTACTTGTTAGTGGTGAGAGGTTTTGAGTCCTGCGGTTATGTCACACACAAACTCAACACGGTTTTCACTTTCGTTTTCATTATTTTGGGTTATTGCCCCGCTCGCTAACGCCTATGTTTGGTACGTAATGTACTTTCGAGAGGGGGTGGGGGAGGATGTGTTTTGTGGTCTGTTGTTCGTTCCTGACAGTTTCATCCGTGGTCTTTTTTATGTTCTTTTTATTCTAAAAACTGATATAATCAGCGTGTTTTGGTTTTTGCGCATGCGATCGGGTGCGAACTCATTTGTTGACGGAAACCAGAGTAGTTTTTTTTCTAGTCTATGCCAGGGAAAACCAAAATAATGGATGCTCATAATTACTGACTGGCATGAGAAAATTAAAGCCGGATACTGTTCGTTTACAAAATTGTGGATTATTTTATGAGATTTATCTATTGTTAATTTTTAATATAGAGAATGAATTGTTATCATGGTGGGAATTTTTGACATCAAGACATTCTGAACCCAAAAGAATGGGTCTTACCATTTTTGTCCGTTTATCTTTTATATATCCGTCTAAACACCTGTCCCCAAGGTAACAACTGAAATAGTTTAGGGGATTTTGTTCAGACTTTTAGATAATACATAGTTTCCAAGGTTTTTTTTTACATCCCTCACACTAAGGCTAGTTGTCTGATTACAAATTTTTGATAGTTCAATTTTCTTTCAAGTATCTTAGAGTTTTATTTAAAATTGATATTTTGGGAGTGATTAACAGAACAAATAACATTGTATTCCGGTTGTTCTGTGAACAATTTGTTTAGAGGTAATTACCTAAGGATCCTAGTAAAAACTACAAATTTTTCAAAACAGCTCAAACGTTTAGTTTAAAAAGGTTACCTTGGGATTGTTTGACACGAAAAATAACTCTAAGCTTATTTTTCGGGAAAGTATTGGCTTAAGGATATTTGATCGAAAGTTAGTTATTTAAAAATTTGAAATCTATCAAAATATTGTTACGATTTGGTTTAACACGGACATCCACGTTGTGTTTGAAATCACAAGTAACACTGTATATTTGATTTATTTTTGAAGGGCGGATTGTTTTGTGGAAGCAGCTAACTTTTTAGTTCTTTTAGAAAATTTGGAATTTTACGAAAATTTATTTTAAGTTTTTCTTAAAAAATGTGTAAATTGAGATGTATGTTCATTTTTCTAAAAATATATTTACTGATGAGGAATTTGTGAAAATACTTTTACAAAGTATTAAACGCTTGTGTCTTATTATTTTTTATCAAGCCAGAATAAGTTTGACCTAATGAGAAAATATTGTGAATTTATAATTTAGTCAATAAGTATTACACAAAAGTATTGATTTAGTTAATATTAATTTAGGGGTTTTGCAAGAAAATGTATATCTAAGAAAATTGTTTATTTTTTGAACTTCCTTTGCTTAGGGTTTTGTTAACTCGTAGCGTTTGTACAGAAGGATGTTCAACTTCCAGGTTACTACCCGCCTTAGTGGCGTAGTTAGCTAACGCGCTAGTCGTGTTGAGCTCGACTGCCGAGGACGGGGAGATCGAGGTTTGAATCTCGGTCGGGTGAACTGGGGTTGGTTTTCCACTCTCCCTCCACGCAAATACGGGTTCACTTCCTCTAAATTCAACCTTCCCAATTCCTAATCCATTAGTGTAATTAGTTCTTAAGCATATAACCCTAACGGGTAGTAAGACCTGGTGCTAAAAGAAAAAGAAAAACTCAAAGGTTTCAACTAAAGCTAGGTATTGTATCAATGGGATGGCCCTGGTCTAAAGGTTGAGAAGCACTATTATAGAAGTAGTCAAATAATCGATACACAAATTAAGGTTAGGCTACTCGATGTTTAAATTTAATTTTATTAAAAATAAATGTTTCTATATCTTTAACCTTAACCTAAATAAACCATATTTTTATTTATTCCTTCCTTTAACTTCTTATTCAATCCTTTCATTTTTTTTTTTACAACATGTAATGCTAGCCATGTTAGATATTATTATTATTAGCACCGCGTCTTACTACCCGTTCGGGTTATACGCACTTACGCTAATGTGTAATGGTAGGGTGATAGTGAGATGAAATGGAGGACCTACAGTTTAACGTGTAATCCGAACCACGGTGGAGGCCTGCCATTCCCCACATTCACAAGATGTCTTGTCAGAGGTGAAGGGAGGGTTTGGTAATCAGATAAATTTATGCCGGGACCCATGTTAGATAAAAACACATTTTGACTAAAAGGGTAGGGACGAGTAAGGAATAATTTTGAGTAAATTCACCAGAATTTGTGTGAAGAGATAGTGGGAAACGATTTAAGAAAAAACACTGTGCAAATTTGACAGGATTCGAACACCAATTTACCTGTCATAGGCAATCCAGTATATATGTAGGTTGACGTCTTAGATCAAGTAAATACAAAAATGGGCCCCGTTCAATCATTAATACAGGCCGTATCCAGAATTTTCTTTCCGGGTGGTAGGCGGGAGGAAGGAGAGGGGTGGATGCTCATTCTTCAAATATTTTCCGATGACGACGGTAGTCTCAAGACTAAACAATGGGGGAAGGGCGCAGATGAATCTGACCTTCAAAATTGTATACAGAAATATTTTGAAGTAGACCCATTTTTGTATTCACTAATAATTGATATACTTTTTATTACTTTTGATAGAAAATATGTTAATTTTACATACATTCTAACATAAACAAATATATTTTATATTAAAAATGATAAAAATTATATTAATTATTATGTAGTAGTGAATGCAAGCATGGTTCGGTACTTTAATATATTTTTGTTTATATTTTGGGTAAGGGGGGAAGGCTTAAGCCCCCAGAGCCCCACTCTAGATATGTGCCTGCATTAATATATTAAACTAAGTTACATTAAAATGTTTAATTTACTCATAGATAAAAATGCATCAACCTGGTCACTTAAATAGGAAAATAGATATTTATAGTGATATAAAAAATATGTCCAGAAACATTGCTTTTAAACGCTTTCACAACAATAATTTAAAGTTTTTGGGGTCTTAGAAATAATGTTTTAATATAATTTTATATCTGCTGTCCTTCCAGTTACTAATCTTCATGAAAAAGCACTAGGAGTTCTATTAAAATTTGTCAGTATAAGAGTATTAGTAATTTCCATGTAAATTAAAATCTGTTTATAGCGCAGGTTGTTGAAAGTACCACCGTGAAGTAATAATTCAAGATGATCTATGTTACTTTCACCAAGAGTTAATAAAGTTTCGAGCAAAGAAAAAGTATTTCTTAAAATATTATAGTTGAGAAAGTGAAAAGCAAGGTTGCTGAAATAAAGCTGATGATACGGAATTTATTCACCGTCATGATAAATACTAAACATTTATATTTTATTAGAAGCGCTTAGGTTTGACTTAGGATTTATTATTCTAAATGAGGACAACTGAAATACTTTCACTACAAATATCTACAAATAACATGAGCTGGCGTGATAAATTATTTGTAAATATATTCAAACATTTGTCGTGTTTTTGACATAACCTATTTGGCTATATCAATTTAATTATTATTTTTTAATCATTGAAAAGTAAACCTATATTTATATTAGTTTTCTAGACAATTAAAAATCATGTTTACTGTGTATCAATTAATATGTAAATTTAATTTAATATGAACGCGAGTATTACAATAGCAATGGTATCTAATCTAAATACATTTACAGCTCCTAGTGATAAGAGTCAACCATCCCGTGGTAAAGTAATTGGAGTGGACAGCCACAAATATAGACGAACCTAGTTTGATTCCAGTTGGTATTTACGATGAACTCTACTATTTGTATATGAATTCATTCTTAAATCAAACTAGCAAATGCTTATCAGCTTGGGCTGATTGTGTCTTATTTGGCGTATTGTTTTAGAATAAGTTAGTCTGTAAATTTTGGGCGGATATAATCTATGTGTTTAGAATATTAACCTTTAGCAGTCTAGTAAAAAATTATAGCACTCTACTTGATTGACGTATGTGTGGCCATACAAGCTAAAATACATAAATATAACATGATTGTTAAGTTAAAACGTGGCTATATCACTAGCGTCAGTACGCCCACCAATCAAAACCCTAGTCTTCATCATGTTTGTGCCGTATGGCATATTGAGATAAGGCCTGACTTAAAGCTGTTGTTTTTTGGGTGGACTCTTTGCTCCTCCCTCTCCCCACCTCTAAAGTATTATTAATAAAATAAACACTTTTCCTTTTTAGTGTCTAAGATATTAATTTATTGGATTTTTATAGAATTCATAGCAGTTATGAACCTAATTGTGTGTTTTTTAAAACACTTTAAAACGCTTCGAGGGAGATTTAATGTTAAAAATGTATACTACCGTATTATTTTGGGGATTCCAACCTGAGTTAACGTAGGTGAACTCCATTGCACCCAACTTCACCGCACCAAACCTCACCGCACCCAACTTCACCGCACCCAACCTAACCGCACCCAACCTCTTTAGTAAAATTAGATGCGTACATCTCGGATCTAAATACTAAGACATGATCCAATAAAAATGTAATTGGCATAATATATCAATATTAGCAGCTTGTAATGTTATACCATAAGTAAGCTTATAATAGAACATGTATGGTTAAATTATTTGGCATCATAATATTGTTTTATCTTACATATGCACACATATAAGATCTTTCTGTTTAAAAATGCTGATGGCACTGTCTTAACATAAAATGTGAAGAGAGGTGATCTATAAAACCATCTATAAATTATAGCTTGCCATTAATGGGAAAAACTAAAGATGAAAGAAAACCATATAAATGTTCTCTCCCTCAAAGTCTCTTGGGAATTTGAAGCGCCAGAGGGTGGACGTAAACTCAACTATGAGCTATTTATCTTGATACATGAAGGTGGGTATTACCTCATAAAGTACCTCTAACTACGGCGTCTAAGATGGCGCTCAAACGATGGGCTTTGTGAGGTCATCACAGGCCAGACAGAAGTAGTTCGTTTCTCCTTACTTTCATATAATGTCCTCATTAGTCACTAACTGTAAATACGTGAGCTACAAAAAGCTTCAACACCAAAGTCACGTCATGTGGTTTTTTTTATTGGACTGTTGGTAATTCAAGCACGTTTTGTTACAGTTATAACACAGGAAGACCCTACCTTGAATTTAAAAATGAAACCCATTAATATTATATTAATGGAAAGATAATTTGTCAGGTAGTAGATTAAAATAAAAAAATAAATGGCTTGACCTCATAATGAAAACATATACGAACCCTTTGATAATAAAGGTAAGCATACAAACTTAAATCAGCTTTGTTTATATGTAGATTTGTTTTATTTAAAGCAATTTCTTTGAAAAAATATTATTGAAAAATATATTATAAAACATAAAACCTGGTATGGCTTTCGTGATTGACCTAACCAATAGATTAATTTCACAAATCAATTATTTAAAATTTATCCGATTTATAATTTCTGGAATGTCTAAAATATTTTTCAATATTATATGGTGCACTTTATTTCCGTCGCTTGTGACAACCGATCTATTTTCAAAGATGCAATGGATGACAACGAGGTGACCTGACGGTCTAGGGGTAAGGTGTCAGACTTCTGTGTTTGGGGTCCGGGGCTCAATCCTTTGTCCCGGCACGGATTTATCTGATTACTAAACCCTTCCTTCACCTCTGACAAAACGTGTATTAATCACAACTTGTGAATGTGTGGAATGCCAGTCCTCCACCGTGGTCCGGATCCCTCGTTAAACTGTAGGTCCTTTATTTCATCTCGCAATCAGCCTACCATTACATTAGCGTAAGTGCGTATAACCCGAACGGGTAGTAAGACTCGGTGCTAACAATAATAATAATAAAAATAATAATAATAATAATAATAATAATAATAATAATAATAGACAACAATGATTGTTATATAGATACATGCAAGTGTATGCTACGATTTATACTACTATGATAAAATCGTAATACAAAAACGACAGTCTGGTTGATATAGAAACTTTTTTTTACAAAAGGTGGTGTTTTGTAAAACAATCTAGGCATTTTACAAATAGGATGGTTTTAAAACTATCCTGCGACATATATCCAGTATATGGTTTGACCTGGAGCGGCAGTGGTGCATTACCCTAATATTCATTTTACAAATCCTGTTCCCTTAGGATATATTATTTAGAGGGCAGATGGTCATTGCTTGCTATGAAATATAAATCAATAAATATATATTAACCCATTTATTTTGGATGTTTTACACTACTGAGCACACATAATATAATTCCAAAAATTAATAAAACTTTTCCAAGAACTAATTTTACTAAAAGATTACTTTCAATTAACAATGTAGTTTTAAATTAGTTTTTTAATACTGTTGATTTTAACCTTTTAAGATAATCAAGTCTCGTATATTACTGTGGGCAGGACATTCAGCGTGCTTGTAAGATTCTAGAACCTTATTCAGAGTATTGAATGGCAGACCCAAAGGGAAGAGACCATTGGGAAGACCTAGACGGAGATGGGAGGATAACATTAAGATGGACTTGAAAAAGGGAGGGTGAAATGAGGTGGAATGGATATAACTTGTTCATGATAGGGATAGGGGAATAGGGTGTAATGAGAGGGACTGACTAAAGCTAGCTCAAGATAGGGATAGATGGCGTACTTTAGTGAGTGCGGCAATGAACTTTCACGTTCCTAATACCATAAAGTAGGCTAAGTATAGTACTTAACTAAGTTTTGAAACTAATCATTATTTTGTTTTAATATATAATCCAAAACTTGTTTTATATTTCAAGGAGACTATTCAATTTGCCTAAATTTGTTTCTCAAATTACTGAAATACTTTCTTCCTGTTAACATTAGTCGTCCATTGATGTTATTTTATTTTGCATATTTTATCGTATCATTTTATTAAAAATTCAATAGAGTCACGATTTAAGTTGAGCGGATTTGTGCCAAACGGATTCATCCTACGAAGCTAGGCTGCCAAAGAAAATTCATGAATATTTTTATACGCAGATATAGATTTTTTTTACTTGATTTGGAGCTCATAAATACATAACATCGTTAAGTGGCTAGGTCATTAATGGTTCCGTCTAACGTAAAATAAAAAAAAAGTTAAGAAGAGTAAAGAAACCATAAAGTTCGATTGGAATGAAAGAGGATATAAGAGAGGAAATAAAAGAGTGGGGGAAAAAAATGGAAAAATTAGTTCTTGAAAGTGTTACTTCTTTTTTATCCTGTGAAACCTTTTTTGACTTTATTTATTTCCTATTTTCTTCTTTTCGACTCCTTATTTCAGTCTATTGCACTTTGCCTTCTGAACCAAAAGACTCGCGTTCGATTCCTGGCGAGTCTGAAAAATTAACTAACCAATTAGATTTTCCTTTTTGAAATTGGTGAATTTAGCTGGAAGACTATATAATATGTCTCTGTTAAAGTAGAGTTCTTGAAGGTCATGCGATGATGGATGTACTTAGTTGATTTAAATAATGCACGTTAGTAATGAAGTATAAATACATAATATTTTTTTTCTTTTTAAACAAAGTATATTTACGTTCAAATAAACTAATTTGCCTAGAAATATTGAAGTTATATAAAACATGTAATAAAAAGATTTAAATCAATCAAGAATAAACTCTTCTCTTTCGTAATGAAAGCGGGCAACAATCATATTTAAAAGGAATACATTTTGACTACAGTTAAGCTGTAATATTAATATTAAGGCATACATCAAGAGCGTGTATCACATGCCAATCAACTCTGTGATACAGTCGGCTCGAAATCGTAAATGTACACGAACATTACCTTTTGTGGATCATTTCTGATTAAACTTTAGTGACGATAAAGAATTAATAGAAGTTCCTAATACATAACATTGTTGAGATATTAAATGATAATGGGACAAAAACTGAATTGTAAAGGCCGTTTTTGACCATTTTAGAATGCCTTCATAGCTAATCATTGCGCACAAATCTCTATTCTGTCTTAATGGGGACATACTGTATTTATAAACAAAACAACTTATCGTTTTGTCCCCCATCGACACCTCAGAAAATTTCGAGAAACATTCAAATACGAATGAATTTCACACATTTCTGGCGTATCGTGGTATTTTCTTGTCCCTTTTACTCCCAAATCTCGCGCGAGCCCGAAGCTGAGAGGCCTGCTAAGATGAACACTCTTAAGCTCATCCTCTGTAAGTGAAAATAACCAGATACATTACAGTAAAATCTTTAATTATGTTAATTAATAGAATGTATTTTACAAATAATATTAACTATTATTACTATTACTAACTATATAAACTATTAGCTTTTAAGTGATATTTTTAGTTTTAAACTAAACCTACTTGAAAGTAATTCACGACATAACCACAGGTATTAAAAAAATAACTTGTNTTAAAATATAAGAAAATTTTAACTTTATCTTATCAACTTTAATAATTATTTTATTTACTTTAGTAATTGTTCGTAATCAAAAATACACTGGATATTAGTCTTTATTTTCCTTATTTGGTTTGGGTTCATTCGTATTTGCATTAATAATTATATAAATACATCTAGGACATGTTTAATTTCAGTTTTGGGCACTAATAGCACTTTAGTGTTCAACAGAATCACTCAATAATTTTCACGTAGCTAGCTTTCCCCAACGTTTCGTTCCTCCAGCGATAATATTTGAACGAGCGAACTAAAATATCACGAGTTAGTAAGTCCCGTTACGTCAGCAAGGTAACGAGTCCTGAAACAAGGAAGTGTTGCCAATCACGGGACCCTGCTACTAATTAAGAGAGTCATCAGTAACTCCGATTGCCAGTTGCTTCTCATTTGCAGCAATAACTGAACGGCTAATGATGGGATCGAAGGGAAAAATAACACAGATTTTATCTGCGAGAGAGACCGTTGGGTGTACATTCACTGGGAATGAAGAAATGGAAATTATTTTACCGAGGACATTATAAAATAATAAAAGCCATCGTATTGAACGGGAATTGGCTATACACTTCTAAGAAAGTAGAAAGTCGTTTTCCTCTAATGATGTGGATTTTATAGAGTTTAATTTAATTTGTTTGCAAATATGTGTGTGATAAAATATAATTATTTCGTTGCTTTAAAAATAATAATCAGTTTATTCTCCGACTTATATTTTCTTTAAATTAAATAAATTATGCTATAAAAAATTTCTTTGGCTATATTTTAAGCCCTCTCAAAACTAACATTGCCATTTATTCAAAAATCAACACTACTATATTTTAGCTCTGCTATTTTTTTTATAAATATTCTGTTAACTTAATAAACTGCAATGTGGTGGTAATACAATTACAAAACGCACATGTACTGGGTATTTCGCTTGTTAATTTAGATCTCATGGTTCCAATTCTGGGTCAGATATAATTTTATTTATAGTTTTAATATTACGTAAAACTTCCACTTAAACCAAATATTTAATAATTGATAAACAGACATACTCAAGATATCACTTAAACCGGCAATGTTTTATAAGTAAACTCGCTTTTCTGGTTGGGGACTTAGCCCCAAACCCCCATTAAGTTTTCTTTGTAGATGGATGTAAACTAATGTAATTCCTGAGACGTTTTTTGATAGGTCTTACCGTTTAGCCACAAGAGACCTCCAAAGAAAGGTCCGCGCTGACTTTAAAATTACTCTGCCATTTTGAACTTTTTTCGGGGGTTAATTTTTTTTTTTTTTACTTTTGGAATTTTCCCGTCGGTTATAATCTAGAATCTATAAGTTTGCCAAATTTAAAATTCCAACTAATCTAGACGTGGGTAAACATTAATGTCAGTGAATGAATCAGCCATGTGGCTTTATAGTAGTATAATTGTAAATAGTTTGATAAAAATTCACGTGAAATAAAACATTAGATTTATGTTCTACACTCGGCAACAACAAAACATATAACAGACATACGTTTAATAATTTTCCTTAATGTGAATGCTGAAATAAGTTTGTACACGTTTACTTTTAATAGTAACCTATACCAGTTTTACTGACAAATCAACTTAAATTTACTTTCTACTGGATGTTTCTCTCGCTTTCAGCCTCTGAGTTTTTTTCTTATATATTTCAAACTAATGGACGCAGTTGGTGTATGAGAAGCACTCAGGGGCCAGAGAGAGAGAGTGAAACACCCTGTATTTTCATAGTTGAACGAATTCTTGTATTAAAAAAAAGAAGAATTTTTATGTTAACCATATAAAGTTAATATCATATTATCAATATTTGTAGACCTACATCTAAGAATCAAGGGAACAGACTATAGAAAAAAAAGCTCTGATTAATCGTTATAAAATTATCTATTGAAAAGCCTGCAGCGTGTTCTAGTAACTAGAAGTTATATCTATGCACTTGACTCACTTACTTGCTTAAAGCTAGTACTTTCTTTGCTACTGGAATAGATACAACTTTTTTTACACGAATTCAGCTACGATCGTTTAGTTACGTACTCCACTAACTTGCTTTCGTAATCGACTAGTGGGAATTAGCCACCAGACGTCGCATCGTGGAGTAGATCTATTTTTATCTTCCATAGAGAATAGTGGAGTTGAGAATCTATTTTACTAAAACAAACTGATAAAATTAATTATCTAAGATTAAAAAACCATTTCCTTATGTCTTTTTAGAAGGTGTCTTTTTTTAGCACTGCACCTTACTACGTGTTTGGGCTGTACGCATATTTAATAAATATGATAGTAAGTTAGGAATGAATAAGGTTAAATTTTGAAGAACTATACACCACATTTGCATGGAGAGAGTGTAAGATTTTTTTTTAAACTTCAATACACCTGACCGGGATTCAAACCATTATCTCCTTGTCATCGACAGTCTAGTCTAACATGAGAATTACGCCTTAACCATGCAGTCACCAAATAGGGTTGTTTCGATTTTTTTTCAAGGAAAGTACCTGCCTTGGTGGCATAGTTAGCTAACGAGGTAGTTTCGTGTCGAGCCAAACTATCAAGGATGGGGAGATCGAGGCTCGAATCCTGCTCGGCTGAACTGGGAGTGGTTTATCCTAAATGGTTTTCCACTCTTCCTCCACGTAAATGAGGGCCTACTTCATTTATATGCAACCTTACAGATCCCTAACCTATTAGCGTAATTAGTACTTAAGCGTATAACCCGAACGGGTAGTAATTCGCGGTGCTAAGTATTATTCAAGGGAAGAACGCAGAAACCCGCACGTCGATGCGATATCTGGTTAAAGCATAGTTAAATATCATAATATTCCGGTTAATCAGCCTCGAGATTGAGTGACGAGCCAGCGGAACCAAGGTGCCAAAGAACCGAACCGACCCATACTTGGAGGGGGGTGGTGGGGGGGGGCATTGCAGAGTTTCTTACTGTCCTGTTTATTTTATTGGGTATACATTAAATATTGTTCACCCATAGGCGGCTACTCGATTCATCTCTGGTACATCTGGAACCAGTCAAGTGTATACACCATGATTTTGTTAGGAAGCCCGTTTTGGAAGGCCTTATTTCGTACAAGAATTCTAGTGTATAGTAATATTTTAGTATGATAAAAGGCTTTCCTAAACAGACTATCACCGTTCTTGAAGGTTTTTTATCCTACCATAATATTACAATACAGTAAGATTCTTGTAACAAATAAGGCCTTCCAAGCGGGCTTCCTACACAAAACAGGGTATACTTATCAAGAGTACAGAGTTGAATGAAGAGCCGGGTGGATATTAATATTTTGTAATGATTAGTGTATTACATAAATATACATTAAGTAGATTGTAGGCCAAGGTTAAGTAGATAATTAGGCCTACTCTTGATGTTTACAAATTGTATCAATATGGCTTCCGTTTAAAACATGACGTTAGTACCTCGTCAAATCGGTTAAATATACGCAATTTGTAATTGAGGGTTATGCAATCATAGGAAATTAGATTCCGTTTATCGTCAGTAAATTACCAGAGTAATATCATACCTTAAGGGTTAAATTACGGTTCTGTAATGAGGCTATGGGCTTCGAACCCCAGTCACCTATGGTCCGTGGCACTCCACGCTCGAGTGGGCCAACATCTCCATGAATACAGAGGGTTTGGGGGATAGGGGCTAGGCTAGGCCCGTGTGGTAGGGACTATCATACGGCCTGTTTACTACGGGTGATTGATTAAAACCACGCGAGCTTCCAATTAACAACTGAAGGATTAGGTACTTAATTTACCGAGAAAATGAGTCACGCTACACCAGACAGGACATTTTTACACACTCTCTTTCTCTCTATCGCACCTCTCTTGCTCTCTCTGTTTAACAGTACTTTGTGGTCATCGGTGAGATTGATTTGCTTACGGACTAGATAATGGGGGGAGGTCCAAAAGGGGAATGGAGCATGTACACCCAGAACTGCCAACTTCAAGAGAAAGTTCCCAGTGAATTTTCTCGTTTTTAAGTTGTTGGGTAGCAACTAGGTATCGGTCCTTGGAATTTGAAAGGTTTTTCGAAATTTCCCCCAAGTAAAAAACTCTTTAAGTATCAACATTTTTGTATTGGTTTATTTTTTTTAAATTTTGGATGTGAAAATATGTGTGTAATTACTATTCTTTACTTATCCTAAGATCACTTAAGGGCGAAACCAGCTTCAGTAGCCGCACGATTTGACTTTCTCAATGGACTAGATTACCGATGACGGGTATATCGGGATTCGGAAACCAGTTGGATGCGCTGAGGGTATTTTTCCCTATATGGTTTTCTTACCACCGTGCAAATGGGTATACACTTCCTATAAATTCAGCCTTACTCATTGTTATCACATTAGCGTAATGAATACGTATGTGTATAGCCCAGACGTATAGTAATAAGTGTTGCTCAAAAAAAGTGAGGACAAAATTTACAACCCAGCCTAAGTCAGGTCCTTCCTACTAGGATTCTAATGTAACTTTTTGAATTGATAGAGTAGGTTATTCAACCAGCGCTACACCCAATATCACCGTTGAGGGAACTGCATATCTTATGGAGGAAAGCTTTATCTTAGCTCTCTCTCTCTCTCAGTTAACTGTTGTCAGAGTTCCTCACCTTCACTTGTATTGGAAGCAGGTGTGGCATGGTGGTTAAATGGAGCTGGCAACATCGATTAACCAGATTTGCGAAACTTATTTCATTCAAGGTAGGGCTGAAACCCACGAAAACAATAAAATGACTACGCTGTTGTCGAATAATAGCCAGGCAGCTCCTTCAAATAAAATGTCCAGTTAAGTAGCAAGTTTTAAACTGCGATAGTAGTCACGTGGTCTAGGGAAGTACTCCACAAACCATTTAAGTTCAAGGTACATTTAACAGGCCTAATTTTTTTTTCTACACACTGTTTTGTTAAGATAGGTACGCACCGGAGCCGCATAAAACCGATTATGCACCAATGGTTGTACAGTAAGCTAGAATTTAAAGTATAGACTAATTTATTTCAAAAGTGACCTCAAATATTCCAAATTTAAAGGTTTAAGTTATTTTTATGGTGACCCAGTGGTCTAGAGGTAAGGTGTCAGATTTCTGTGCTGGGGTTCGGGGGTTCAATCCCCGGTCCTGGCATAGGTTTATTTGTTTACCAAACACTTCCTTCACCTCTGACAAGACGTGTATTAATCACAGATTGTGAATGTGTGCAATGCCAGGCCTCCACCGTGGTTCGTATTCCACGCTAAACTGTAGGTCCTCCATTTCATCTCATAATTACCCTACCATTACACATTAGCGTAAGTGCGTATAGCCCGAACAGGTAGTAAGACGCAGTGCTAATAATAATAATAATAATAATAATAATAATAATAATATTTTTCTGCGCCTGCTTTTTAATATTCCGAGACATTTGGTTCCAACCCTTATTAATTTAAAAAAATCATAGCTCTAGTTTCATGGTCTAAGGCATCATTCTCACAATATATTAGATTGCCGAGACAGGGATATCGGTGTTCGAATACTTGTTGGGTGCACTGAGGGTGATTTCCCCAAAAGGTTTTTCCACTCTTTCTCCATGCATATGTGGGTACACTTCCTCTAAATTCAACACCCTCTTAACACTTGTTATAATCCAATATTTTACAAATTGAACATATTTTATATCGTTCTATTGGCCTTTAATGGTAAAATATGAAGAGGACAAAATCATTCTAAGAATTTCAATGAAGATTTGTTTCATCATTTGCATAATATTTACTAGTCCTATTTGTGGGCCCATTATAACCATAATGTTTATGACTAAAATAGTTAAGACATCGTAAAGAGTAAAATGACACACCATGTCATATTTCCCTTATTAATAGTATGCCATTTTGCCCTAAATCACAACCAATGAAATAAAAGAACAATAAAACAATAAAAATAAATCTGTTACAGATAATTCTACTTCAAAAATAAAGCTTGATGTTAAAATTAAATTACTTAACCTTTAATTTATTTGTCGACAGTGAAAGAAAACAGAAAATATTTAAACAAATAAAATTTTCTCCTATTGTTTGATAACGTTTGAAATATCGTGTGTGTGCGTCAGCCATTTACCGAGTATCAACAATTATAAATAAGGAGTAATTTGATATCCTTCATTTGGAAAAATAAAACTGTGTTATTTGTCAGAAAACGCTACTATGAAATTTTACCCAAGTAAGTCGTTTTATACTAGTTTCCTCTACAAGAAAGTAAAAATTATTGCAGATGACGCAACGCACGGCTGCAACTCGTACCAACTTCATTAGTTTTCTTGTTGAACGGAGACGCGCGGTACTCTGGGATGTGCACGGCACACTTTTTTATACGTCGCGGTACACTGGTGTGCTGCGGTACGCCGTTTGAGAAACACTGGTCTAGGCCGTAGAGCATCATAATTTCCAGGATAAATGATTACACTTCTTCTAAAGATACTCTCTTCATCTTTGGTCCTTAGATTAAGCCCTTGATATCCTCTGCCTTAAAAGTAATTAATAAAAACAACTGGGTTAATTTGCCTTTGGAGACCAAATCATATTCTACAAATAGAAGAAATTGTTAAGCTTATTGTTTCATTTAGAAAATGTTCGGCTTCATCTTGAATGGAACGTTAATTTGTGCTTGGTGGCTTAGAGTACTAGAACCCGGAGGTGATAAGGTAGTAACTATATACCCTGAAGAAAAAAAATTAAAACAAAGAGAGAGACGTGGGGAAAGCATCAAGGGTTGAAAACGTTTGTTGGCAGCCAATTAACCCTTCTGCCACGTGACCTGGCCAAACAATGCAGCCAAACCCTTCAGAGGGTTGGAATGGCAGGGATGGGGGCATAGGGGAGAAGAGGTTTCAATGAGACTTTGGCTTCATAGAACCCTTCCATGCGCGAGATGAGAATAA
>CABFVX010003688.1:6755-36281 GCA_902151425.1 Timema shepardi | reverse complement strand
CGACCTCTTTACAAGACACCGTAGTTTTGTGTTGCTATTTTGGAATAAGAATTTAAATACATTGTATCGTGTGTTTATAAAAATTAACCGAGATACAATCAGGTCATTACATGAAAAGAGGACGACTTTTAGTAGTGCATCTGTCTATCGGGTTCTGGTTTGATACTCAAAATGACTGAAAAAAATTATAATTGGTGAAATTGTCGCTTCCCCTTTCTCGGTGATGAATCAATTGTTATGTAAATGAGTGCTGTGTCTGTTCTAAAATTAATCAATTTTTTTAAGTCGTGGGAATATATAATCATTATATTATGGAAGCGCACGTTAAGTATACCAAAATAGTAATAAATGAACCAAGAAATAAGATTAAATAATAAGAAATAATGGTACAGGGAAACAAAATATACCTTTTTAACCTACCATAAAATGGCAAAGGGTCATCACCACAAAAAAAATCGTATGGTTAATCTCTCAGACTTTCTCGCTCCCTTATCTAAATTATACAATTATACTTATAACTCGTAAGATACGGGAAACTAAATAATATAAATTGTTGCAGAAGCAATCCATAAAATCAGATAATGAAATAATATACACTGTTACAGAAACATTTAGAGAGTAGGGACATCTCGGTCCACCAAAGATCATAACAATCATTTTCCCAGACCTCAATTTAAAAAATATATTGACCAATATTTCAAACTATTGATTCTGTAACAAATATATATATATATAAAATAAAAGTTTTTTATTTTTAATAGTAGGCTATTACAACGTTGCTATTACGAGTTAGTTTGTATTTTAAAGAGTTGCAGGTATAGATAAAAATTGGAGATATCCGCTTATGATAAATACCTTTTAAATCATTTTACCATGGGAAAAATAAAGTTTCCATTTTGTTTGTAGAGTAAAACATATCCGTAGAGGCATTAATTTTAATTGACTTTTACTCTTTTGACCCTTTAGTAAACTACTCTTAATTTTAGGGCTGAATTTCAAATTATAAAATTTCACCAGAGGAACCATATGAAAACCATAGATACACAGTCTTATCTGGATCAGTAAAATGGTTTAGGCTATAGACGAAGATACAGACAAAAGGCAATGCAAAAATACATTTTTCGAGTTCAAAATATCAAATTAGATTTTTTTACAATAATGTCTATATCAGAGACGTCGCAAGAAAGTGAAAACACATTAGCTAAAAAAGTAGAACCATTTTTAACTGTTACTCAAATTATCCATAATTACAAACCATATTTCTCATTTTTCTTTGATGAAAATTTTGTAGAAATATTTTATTAATATATCAGATGTACCTTGAATAGTGAATTCAAAATTGGAATATTTTAATAGTTTCTTATGACGAATAAGAATATTTTTAATTTTTAATAATAAATAATTTTATGGTAGTTTATAAATATAGTAGTCTTGGAAACTCGACACTTGATAACTCGACACGCACACGCGCACGTGTACACAGTTGTTGGCACCAATCGTCACAATCCAAGGTCATTCAACTGTATAACCTCTGTTTGTTTGTGTAACTCGAATGGAACAATCGAGCTCTGGTGTGTTTACAAGTGCTGTGTTTATTAGTTTTCCAATTCAGTAAAGTGTTATTATTATATTACACGTATGTATATACACAATTATACTACACGTAATATATTGTACTGTACGTATAATACTGTTACTATACCATACAGTACTACAGTACAGTACAATTCAACTGTACCTATAATAATCGATAATGTACTGTGATTCATCTTTGTTTAGTAAACATGACATAGTAAACATTTATCTTATGCAAGTTCATTCGTAAAACTCGGCATTTCAATAACTCGACACAATTTCATTCCACATTAGGTCGAGTTTCCAAGACTTTACTGTCGTTAATTTTGAGAATTCAAATTTAAAAAAATTATATATGAATAATTTTGTTTACAATTTATGTCTAAAAAATGTGAATTGTGATAATCAGTTGATGTGCTTGTTTTTATATGGAAAATATAACTAATGTAAAATGTATTAATATTTATATGGTCTAAAAAAAGATGTTTTTAATTTACTCCTCAAACTATTATTCAATAAGTTCACTAAATTACAGGTTGTCATTAAATTAATAAGTGCCATATATGGCCTTTCATGTATTACAATACGTGATTATGTTTAGATCTAACATAATATCTTGTTAGTATGGGCTCTATTTATTTTACTTAGTAGAAAATTTTGTATTTATGGCTTACTGCCTATATTTCTCGAAAATGGTTACTAACATCATGTTTTGTAGTTTTTGAGGGAGAGCTATATATTTGTAAGACGGTGCTAAGTAAAAGGTTTGTAAAAGAAAAGAGAATAGTATTTCCTTATTTTTGAGCAATCAGTAGTACGGCCATCAATAAGCGACCAACGTTTCTGCGCCACTTTTTCACCGCCACGTGATTATCTTTCTAAACGCACCCAACCCTCACAAGTTCTGGTGGCCTGGCTGGCTACATGCTCTTGGCTGCTGTTTTTACACCAATCAGCCTCAAGGAAAAAGAGGGCGATGTGTTTGGATCTGTCGAACATGTTTCATGTTGCAGCTACGTGAACATTGTTCAAAATGAACTTACTGCATTCGAGTTGGGGAAAGCTCTCAAATCAATATTTTCTATTCAATGTGTCTTATTGGCTTTAAAAAAATGTATTTGTTAAGTTAAAACTATAAAAAATAAAAATATATCATGTAGTTTATTTTTAAATATGTATTTTGATATAATTGTATGATTTCAACCTTATTCAATTCCATTTTATATAATGTTTATAACTTTTAGCTTTCTTTTAGCTTCTTTCTCTAGCTATCATTCATACTGAAAGATTATATATACTATAATTATATATTTATAAACTTATATATATATATATTATTAATTTGGTAAATAAATATATTCATATACATATAGGCTATACATAATTAAACATATATAAACATATATAAAAATATATAAACATGTAATTATTAATACACCTATATATAAACATGTATACATATATAATTATATACAAATAGTTATATATAATTATATATAAATAAATATAATTTTTATATTTATATATATAGATATATGTTTGTATATACATTATATATTTATAGATATAAAAATATATAAGTGTATATGTATATAAATATATATATATATAAACATATGTATACATATAAATATAAATTTACAAACATACACGTGTAGCGCAAAGTAACTAACAAACTCAGTTTGTTCTAGACATTATTTGAATAAAAAAATAAATTAAATTAATCTAGATAAACCGATTTCTTCTAACATTTTTAGAAGAGACAAAACCATTTATCTCATTAAGGCCTTGCTGTAATTAGTGAATCGGATATGAATGCGAAAATACAAAATCATTCGAGAGAGCACGAGAAAGCTTGAGAGTTTAAGAAAATGTTAAGGTATCAGAGCCAGCATTAGAGACCAGAACAGAAACACAAAACTCAAAGCCACCCGGAACCATCTGAGAGAGCCACGAGAGTATTCAAAGAAACTTGAGTAAGCTTAGTTGAGCAAAAGGAACACGGGACAGCCCGAAACATCAAAAGAATTTGAGATAGTCCAAAGACGTGTCTCGCGGTTAAAACCGAGACTTATTCTACCAAATTACTAAATTGTTGGCACTATTAACTGTATATTTTGGCCTTTCGTTTTTAAAATAAGTTTTTGAATGGCAATCTTATTCCCTATTATTTGGCTGCGTTTTCTTTAGATTCCTCTTACGATGAGAGAGAGAGGGGGGTGGGGGACAAAGGAGAGAAGTACGGAAATAAACAGAGGTATCCTATGTCATCTCTGAGTGGACTAGAAATATCATTTCCATACATCAACATTGTGGCCAAAGTTTCCTGTGTTGTCGAGACAACATTGGAATGACATCAAGGGGTGGGTATAAATAGAAGGTAGGAGAGAATCCTCAAAGAGACCACCCTTAAAGTTTCTCATCCTTTAACCCAATTCACCTCACACAACAGACTCCCCTCACGCCTCTTCCTACTTTGCCCCTGTTGATCCCACCCACCCCATCCTCTGTCACCATCTACTACCCGCGTCTTGCCCATCATGTAATTTTCAAAACAAGGGAGGATCGTGTAACTCACGTCTATTATTCATGACCATGCTCTCTTAGTCTGACGGTGGCCGTTGTTTGGCACCCGGACCTGAAACGGGGATATTGTCAGTCGACGGTGCCGCTGTCGTCGGCATCTTGGCTAACCACCGTCATCCCTTCTTTGTTGGCGAGCTGCTCTTGTTTTGCTCATTTCGGTGGACTTCCTGAAACTCATTTGTGAACACAGTTGGCAAGAGAATATGAATTTCGGTCACTAGGAATTTAGTTTCGACGAGAACTTGAGGCAATAGTTTGTCCTAATATGAAACAGTTCCATTGCACAGTCAATTAAGGTGGGATATAAGGGCACGAGAGTTAAAGTTGTTGTTTTTGCAGTTTTTTATAAAAATAAATGTGTTTAGCGAAAATAAATTAATATGTTCTTAAGAGATAAGTTTAGTTTAATTTTATTCGCAAAGTAATCTCAACAGTTCTTGAATATTTGTCCTAAGGATAATGACATTTGATGAAAAACTTTTTAAATTAAAAAAAAATCCTAGTCAAATTACATTATGCTTATAGCAAATATTCAAAATATTCAAAAATTGCTAAGATGAGTATGTGAGGGAAAATTAAGCTTAACTTAACTATTGGAACAATATTTTATTTATTTTGGCTCAAAAAGGTGTTTCTTTAAAAGAATCTTAAAAAATACCTACCTTAACTTACGTCCTCTTCCACCCCACCTTGAAATGAAAAAAACAATGGGGGGGAGGGGCGAAATAAGACATTTTTAATGAAACACTTTAAACATGTTAAAGAATTAAAAAGTAGTATTGCATCAACACTTTAAAGTAATTATGTTAACTAACTAAAAAGGCCTTCAACATTTCTATCCCATAAAATTAAATACTTCAATGTACCATGTTCATGGTAGTACGGGATGCCTGTAAGGTCTTTTTTAATACTATAATCCTAATTTATAATATAATTCTGACAGGGAAACAGGACTTTAAGACCAAATGAAAATGGTTTAGCTATCCGAAGTTCAAACTACAAAAAACATAAATACTTTTAAAACTAGCTATTAATTTATGAATTTGAGACTAATTATTTATCCCTGACAAGGACAAAACTCTGCGATGAACTCAAATTTAAAGGTAAAAATAAGGTAATCCCCAAAATAGTATGTAAGTACCACACAATACAGGTGAAATATCCTAATTGGAAAGTAATTAATTAGATATTGGTGTTGGTTGGGTTAATATATTGTACAAAAATAAAGATTAACCTAATATAACTAAATTAGTTGCACCCTTAGTCAATATTGAAATAAATATTGCCCAATATATATTTTATAACTTAATATAATATAATATAAATCAGCCTACTTTATCCAATGCATTTTAATCAATCCTAAATACATGTCAAGGTTAATCTTCACAGTAATGTTCTCATCTTACAACTATAAAAAGCAATTAGATCTTCTTCCGCTTATCCATACGTCAAATCATGTGATATGCAGTTGTACACTCGTTTGATTTATTTCAAGAAAATGTCCAAAACCTTCTTGGAAGTAAAATAATTCCTCTAGATTTAAAACATTTGACTTACACCTACTCAAAATTTCAGCTATGGCCAGGTAGAAAATATTTCACTTTCACAACAATCTACGTTTAGGAAAGTTGAAGGTAGTCGATTAAAATGTAGATGATAGATATATTATTTTAAATGACTGTTTTAACCATCATCATCCTTAAGTGATTAATCAAACGAACTCTCCACTTTTCCCTATTTTTAGCCAAATATTTTACATCTTTATACCTTCTTCTACCAACATCTTTAATTATCTGATTCCTGTAATCCAGTATTGTTCTTTCTCTTTAATTTCTCCCTTCCACTTCTCCTTTTATAATAATTATAATCGTTAAACTATCATGTCTCAATATATGACCTATAATTTTAACTGTTCCTTGTATATCTTTACAAAGTTTCCTTTCTTCATTTGATTTTCTTAGTACTTTTGTATTTCATAGCATTTACATCCGTGAAAGTTTCAACATTCTTCTGTAGCACCACATTTCGAATTTTTTCTTAACTTTCCATCTCAGTTGCTCCAATGGTTCATGTTTCACATTCATAAAGCGCAACGCTCCAAATATATGCCTTTATGATCCTATTCTCGATTTAAAGACTTATGCCAGTCAAGGTTAGTAGTGTCTAATTGTTATGAAAAGCTTTCTTCGCCAACCATATTCTACAAAGAATATCTTCCTTGTTTTTGTAATATTTGGATATTTTACTTCCTACTAGTTAGCAGAACTCCATCACTAATTGCTGTAGCCCTACTTTTACTTTCTCACTATTTTATAGTCAGGGGAAGTATTGTGGTCGTCAAAAAATCGAGCTCTAGATTTTGATGAATCTCGACGTTTCATGATTCTCCCCCCTCCACCCCAAATCTGAAAAAGTTGTTTTTGAATTTTCGTCTGCCTGTCTGTCTGTACCTCCGATTAGAGCCTAAACTATTTTACCGATTAGGCTAAAACTTGATATCTAGGGTTTTCATAGGGTTGCCCCAAGAGATTTTTAGAATTAGATATCCAACCATAAAATTAAGGGTAGCTTACTGAAGAAGAAAAAGAGAAAAAGTCGAATTTTTCTAAATCAGCTGTAAAGATTTTGATTAAATTTCCTTTATGAGCATCTATAAATATTACAAATAAAATGTATACTCTCAATATTTCGGTAAACTGACTTTAATGGCTACGGTCTGATGCGTAAATTATTATTATTATTTATCATATCTCAGTAATTCTTTGAGATATGAAATTACTTATCATTAAAAATATGTAGGTCTATTTATAATACAAATATTTTATTTGAAACATATTGATATAAAACCAACATTTTCTTAGATATTGGCAAATATATTAATACATTTTTGTGAGCTTTAGTTTTAAAGAAATAATACTTAAGTTTTAACGCAATAATTCTGTAATGCCATAGAGTAATTAAATATAAGTAAGTCTCTCAAAAAGTTTGTTATTTATCCTTTAACCTATTAGGAGAAATATTTGTACAACAATGATCTATCTCCTTCATTTTAAGCTCAATAGTTAATATTTACATTTTTAATTGCTCAAAATTTATAAATGAAGAATTGAATAGCAATGCGATGACCTGAAGATGGAAACACCTAATAAAATGTTAAAATTTTAACCCGAGTTCGTAATTTTATTATGATAGAGCGAGAAAGTCCTTGCGGAGTTCCATATCATTTATTTTAGTTTTCCATTAACTTGATTGATTTAATAAATAAATAATCATAATCATAATTAATTTTAAAGTCATGAATGTAAAATGGATTGCCGTGATTTAAAAAAAATCACTAAAATATTTACTATGTTGCTTATGTGTTACTTTGCACACTAAAAGAAAGATCAAATGTATCTTTAAACGTTATGTTCTTGAAATATAGTTTTATATTACGATAACTAAAAGTCAAATATATAAGTAAATGTTATTAATTTATCATGCACCAAGGACATTTTATTTTACACTTTCTAAACATGTTTTTGTTGAGATTTTGAAGAGAGATTTTATCTACGTTTAAACAACTATATACACAAAATTTAAAGCAAAATATGTACGTGAATTCTTTGTATTTAGGTCATTTCGATTCTTTTATTCTTTTTCCAGTAGAATAACTTTTAAACACTATTTTAAACTATTTTGCAGAGATTTTACACTATGCAAATAAATATATAAGTTTTACTTGTGATTTATTTAAACTAGTTGATAGTTAAAATTGATTTACAAGATTGTGTGATTTCTTTCTCATGAAGACTTAGATTTAAGTCAGCATTTTTATAGGTTGCATGAACATATTTACAAATGAATACTCACAACTATATAGTAATGTATACATTCCAACTATAACTACAACTATATAGTAATGTGTACATTCCAAGCATAAATAGTTTTTTTTAGCAGCACGTATTACTTCTCGTTCGGGTTATACGCTAATTTAATTATTACGTTTATGGTTCTAGGGATTATTAAGGTTATATTTAGAGGTAATGTTTCCTCATTTACTTAGAGATGAATGGCAAAACATTTTGGAAAAACTCTGTACATCCAACCGAGATTAAAATCTTGATCTCCTCATCATCGGCAGTTCATTCTCCTGTGAGAGTAGCACATTATACCACGTGGCCACTGAAGCGGGTCATGCATAAATAGTTCCGTTAAAAATTACTAAATATATGACTGCTAGTATAGGTGTAATATGATCTATATTATACTGTCCTGTGGGTGTTATTGGATGTTGGGAACCTACATTACTTTGACATATGAATATATATTTTTATCGAAATATAGTGAATTTTACTTGCTGAATACAAATACTTAGAATACCACTTTGCAGGCCCTGAGCAATCCTTCCACCATATGAGAAAAGGGTTGCAAGAGTTCAATAAACACGTGGTGTTGCGTCACTGGAAACCAAACAATGGGGATATGTCAGATTGTAGAAAATATCCTAAATTAAAATGACAGTATGTTTATTTTCTTTATATGTGCATCTTTGAAAAAATGTTCTAATAATATAATATTGTGATACAGATACTTTTTTACTATTACAATTTTTTAAATGTGCATCTCAGACTATTGGATAACGTAAACAACATTTTGAACACATAATACAAAATGGTGTTTATTTCGAGATAGAGAAAACTTAATTTTTTAATTATACTATATCTCGACATTTCCCAAAAAACAACTTTGATACTAATATGTCTTTTTAATTAAATGCAATTACAAAAATGTTTTTACTAGCCCAATAGTTTTTTAAATACAGGATTATGAATGGCATGTTGCATTATGGTCAGTACACACTTTATATCACTTAAAAAATTATAAATAAAATCATTATGATATAATAAATTATAAAATAATGTACGGGCACTATTTACAGTTCAGATTTTGTTCAAAACCAATTTATCAGGACTACAATTTGTTTTTCCTAACTTAATCTACATGTAAAATGTGTATAAAATAAAAATGAAATTATAATAACATCTAAGAACAAGATCTACGTTGTAATCAGTTGGTTTCATGTCTCTTCTTTCATTTTCGAAGAAAATTATTTTCTTAACGGCCACAAGGGGCTGAGAAATAGGGTTACAGCGGATTTTTTTAATCTTCCCTAACGTGTTAAATTTCCCCATGTACACACGCGTACAAAACTGTGTTCCGTTCTTCATAGAGTTCTGCCTCTTCTTATTTAATTAAAAACATCATTTTGTAAACTGGTTTGGGGAGGTATATGTAGGCAAGTCAATTGACTTCAAAAAATCCAACACACTCATTTTTCTTGTTTTCATAATAGAGTTGCTTATTACATTGCTGACTCTTCTTGTGAATGGTGACTCCTTTTCTTCTTCCCCAAACACACTTTCACACGCCCTCATCACCCCCTGACCCCCACCCCCAACCTCCTTCTTTTTACTTGTCTCATAGAACCCCCATGAGGAGTTTTCAGGTTGTAATGAGTTTTCTAGAAAGACCCTTGCACAAATCCTGATGGGGTAATCTTGGTTCTCGCTTCGCATCGTGCAAGAAGGGGGAACGGGGGTGAAGGGGGGTGGGTACATTATTTTTTCATTAAATATGTCGTTTAATAAGGTTTTATAAATGTCAAATAATACACGTTAGTAAAAATTACTTAGACTATCTTTTGAAATGAATATCTGGATTGAATTAAAAGAGACTTTTATAAGGAATCTAATTAAAACAATATTTAAAAATAACCTTTTATGATCACAACCATCGGTCAGTTTCTGACAACTGTTCTGAGAATAGAACTAAATAACTACTTCCCTCAGCCACCTTTGTTACCATATTTTATTAATATAAACGTGTTTACACACCTTTGATAAGTTGGTGGTCTGTGTCTCTATTAGACTAAGGGATTAAGGTTCGATACTAGAAAGGACAAACATTCCTTTAAGGGGAAGTTGGAACTGCCCTTTCTGTAGTGATCAAATGAGTCTGGGGTCTAGGTGGTGTGTCTGATCGGTAGCTATGATAGTTTTTAAGTAGTGTGCTAATACAAACAGTTTGTTCATGGCGTGTTTTTTAAATACCCCTAATAAAAATAAACACTAAACGCTATTGATAATTGATTATTCAGTTATGCATAGCGTTTAGTATTTATATACCAGGTGTATTGCCCAACGGGTGAACGTAATTCAAATATATATATGTATATGTTCAATTATTAACCTATATATTATATCTGATCTACGTGTAATAAGTAAGACAATATATCTGCTAGAGATTTCACATTTAATTCGAAAGTGAATAATATAACATATTTGGCTCTAGTCTCTTATTAAAAGTACTTGATAAACACCATACCATCCACAATAGTTTTTCAAACTAGTATTGAAATTAAATTTTAAACTGCTTTGATGTCTGAACGGTCTAAGGTGTCACTCTTGCGATAGACTGGACTATCGATGACCGGGAGATAGGGGATAGAATCCCAATCGGGTGTATTAAGGGTGGTTTTCCCAAAATAGTTTCCCACTCCGCCTTGAATGCAAATGTGGGTACAGTTTCTCTTAATTCAACCTTTCTAATCCCCAACTCATTAGCATAATTAGAATATATGCGTATAATATGAACAGGTAGTAAGAAGCAGTGCTAAAAAATATTAAATTTTGATTTTCTATCATTAAAACATTACTAAAAATAAGTTAGTTGAGAAATACATTCCATACTATAAATAATGTGTCCCACATCGGTGGACATGTGGACTATGTGTATTTTTCACATATTCTGGGTTGACGAGAATAAGGAGGTCGGGGTTCGAATGCCTACCTAATAATTAAAATCTTTGTAGCCCAGACGTGGTTAGAAAAAAACTAGGTTTTGCTCTTTCTACACAATTTGGTTTTATATCCTTGGTCCATATTAACATTTTTATACCATCTAAGGGTTCAATTTAGGGAACATTTTTTTGTGGGGGTGGGAGGGAGGGAGAGAAACTCTTACCGGGGATCTGGGGGTATGAGTTACTGTTTTTATTTAACTCTCAAAAGTGGCATTTTGAGGCCATCCTGGACTACAGGATACAAGAAAGAAATAAGTAAAAATATGAATAAAACAAATAATTATTTATAATGACATGTTTATAATAGTTCTTAAATGTAGGCTACATGACTATTCCATGTTTGCTAGTTTTGGCAAACTTTCAGTTATTTTTGTGGGTCTAAATGTACATAAATGTTGAAACGTAGAAGAGCCAAGCCAACAAAGCTGCCTTCCATAATAGCTGTTGTCCTTATTCATGTTTTGATTAGACGCAACAATGATACAAGGTACCAGTTACCTAAAATAATATTTGCAATAACTCAAATTAATTTTCTTGCTATATTATAAATTCTTGTTCGTTTTCCTGGCTCTTATAATGCCAAATTTTCCGTTAATCAACTCAAGTGTGTTTAATACAGTTTGATTCTAATTTTTTTCATTAATGTACTGACAATTTGAAGGGTAGGGAGGAGGGGGTACCCACGCCTATACCCTCTTAAATCTCACTCTCTTAATTCTGTTCTCTTAGGCGAATAATAATTAGAACGTGTTTTACGCTTGGGATAGAAAATAGCTTAGAAACATAATGTATTTAATAAAACGTATTCTTGTTGGGGTTTTTTTTATAGAACCGCGTCTTACTAACCTTTTGGGTTACACGCCTACTAATAATTACTCTTGTGAATGTGGGGAATACCAGGCCTCCACCGTGGTTCGGTTTCCACGTTAAACTCTAGGTCCTCCATTTCCACTCACAATCACTCTACCATTACACATTAGTAAGTGCGTATAACCCGAACGGGTAGTAAGACGCGGTAATAATAATAATTACTCTAATTGATGTAATTATTAGGAAGGATATATTAAGAGGAAGTGTACCTGACTTTGTATTGAGGCAGAGTGGAGAACAACCTTGTAAAAATACCTCAATAAATACACCCGACCAAGATTCGAACCTCGATTTCCCCGTCATCGGTAGCCTAGCCTACTGCAAGAGTTTCACGTTAGACAGCCGAATCAGGTATAGTTCTTGTTGTGGAGTACTTTATTCCATTCTTTATATGAAGAAATAAAAATGTATATAAATAAGAATATGTTTACTAGTGATAATATAAAAAACTAAACAAAACATGTTTTTCAATTTATGTAATTAAAGTTTCTCCTTACTCTTGTTAATAATTCAAAACGCAACAGTCAAAACGACGATGTATTTTAGAGTTAAATTGTGTATCTAAATTACTTGGTTAGTTTCTTTGCGATATATTAATCTAAGCCACCCAGTAATTATAGTAAAACTTAGGAATATATTTATTTAAATCTTCAAAAGGAAAGAAGCCAGTTATAAAACAACAGAACCCACAGTTCTAGTTTTATTTTGTATCAGATTGTACTGTGTGCTGAAGATTGAGCCTCTGGATGTAAACCGTGGAATGGCCACGTTTATAAGCAGTGCGTACATATGACAGAACACACCGTAGCTGCCGCTAAACACACACACGATCCGAGACTCTCATATGAAGACATCCCCCACCTTCTTATTCCTCGTCTCGTCAAACCGTCTTCTGCTGTCTTGTCGTTTATACATCCCACAAGGCTCGGAACAGACAAGAAAATTGTATCCCCAATGTTGACTCGTGAGACCAACAGTTAAGCCACAAAGAAAAATCAGTGACTCAGATATATCCTGTTCAACCATTTTCTTGTACTCTTTTTAACTTTCACCTTTTTAAGGTGGGAGGAAGGAGAATGCGGCAAAAATAAATACGATATTGTTCCAATAGATACATTTAGTTTGATTTTCTTTCAACATTTCCTGAATGTTTGTTCTGGGTATCGCAGTATTTGACCAGAAACTTTTCAAATTAAGTTAAAAGTTCTGGTCAATCTACGCATGCTCAAAACCAATATTAAAGAACTGTTTATATTATTACATTTAGAAAAATAAATTAAATGCATTTGTTCAAACAACTTTTTTTTGCCAAGAAAATACTTTCATAGAAATTGAAAAAGTACCGGTATAAACTTTGAATACTTGTTCCCTTCCATGCCATCGTAAGACTAAGTTAAAGAGTCACCAAGGGTAAATTTTCTAAATTTAAATATTATATTTAAAAAAAGAGAGAGAAATCTTGGTGTTACATCCAAAAATATACTGAGGTTGATAATCTTAAATGATCAAAAATCTAACTTTTTTCTTCACTCTCTAAATAGATGCGTTTATTTATTTATGTTGCACACTTTCATTTTTTTTTATCAGTTGTCAATATCCATGAAGTGGTGAATAATTCCAAGAAACTATAGTATGCAGAAACACAGTGCCTTTAAAATAAATATTACTCGTGTAAAGTTAATACTATAATGCTTTGAAAGAGGATATTGTAGATTTTTTAACCACTACATCTTACTACCGTATCAGGGTGGATGCATATTTGATAATTACTCTATTGGGGTAGGGATGAGGACTCAAGAATTTGTAATAAATTTATCCATACTTGTGTTGAGGAAAAAAGGAAAGAAAAAATATTCTCAATATAAAATCCGTCCGGGATTGAATCTCTTATCTCCTCATCATCGGCAACTCTCTTAGGTTAAGATAGTTCAAGCTTAAACTTGGGACATTAAAACCAAATGTTGTTGGCCATATCTCCGTATCGCATCTAATTGGCTCATTTAAATATTTAAAAAAAAATTAAATTGGTTAGCAATTAATTCTGAAATTTTTCGATGTAGTTTCCAGTCTTATGTACTAGAAATTTACTAATTAAATAGGACTAATCAGTTTATAAATAGTAAATATATTTTTCAGCAAACTAGAAATAATTTAGTTTCTTTTAGCCTCAGATAATATTATGACTTTGATAGGTATTCATTAGTCGTTTGTGGAATAATTTTAGACTCAAATAAAAGGATTTATGGTGTTAATATACATATATTTAGTGTTAGATTTTCTGTTCAAAATTGTATAAAATTGAACGTTTATACTGAAATTAAAAATGTATTATTTTTTAACAAAATAATATAAATATAAAGTGTAGGGGCTTACTTTAGTTTCTTCTTAGTACGTGTGTCTGCAAGATAAGTTAAGTTGGAAGTGTAGAGAGCACGATCAAAGTAAAGTATCTTTGTAATTTTTATAGCAAATTTTTTATTTTGACAAAATTAATTAATATTGCTACAGTAGAAAAATGAGTATAATTTTCTTCATATGGTGATATCAACAGTTCTTGAATTTCTGTCATGAGCATAGCTACATTAGATGAGAAACTTTTTAAAGGAAAAGAAAAGGCTGTCATTAAATTCCAGGACATCTTTGAGGAATATTCAAAAGCAGTTGAGTTCACCATATGATAAAAATTAAGCTCCATGTTTAAACTAGAGTAATATTTTAGTATTTAAAAATAAGTTTGCTGTAAAACCTGAGAAAACCCCTTTCTCCCGTCCTCTGCGCTTTCACCTTAAATGCCTTAAGTCTGGCCTTGGCTCAATTAAGAGTGATATTTTAGTAGTCGAGGATATTCACACGTCCATCACAGACTCTCCCTTAAACTATAAGTGAAATATGACTCTAAACATGATAATATCCCTGAATAGCTCAGTGTTAGAGCACTGGCTACGCCAAAGGCTTTGAATCTCGTACACAGTTGATATTTCTCAATCCATTCGGATCCACTAATGGGATTAAGATTTATTGGATAATTGTCTGTGGTTTGGTTGTAGATATTATTGAACATACTTAAATACCTGTTAACAGGAATACTATTTGCTGTAATTCGAGTGCACCCGTACGTTCAATACCCAAGTTATTATATACTTAATAAAAAGAGCAGGGTATTTAAGGGTAACTGAGAGATAAAAACAGTTGCATTGGAGTGGAGAGAAAAACACAATGTTAAATTATATGTGGAAAACCCATTTACAGTGCACCCGACCGAGATTCAAACCTTGATCTACCCATCACCATTAATTCAATCCCTTCTGACATTGACGCGCTGAACTGTGTGACCTACAGTGGGGGGTTATTGTGTGAATCAAATACAGTCTGAAACGTTTCATTGTTTCGCTTCAGACATGCTTCGCTCAGATTGAAACACAATGAACGCGTCTTCAATAGCCCTCCTCTGCATAAAACATACCTTAATTATACGTAGCAGACAACGATAGAACCAATCATGTGTGTGTGTGTGTGTGTGTGTGTGTTTTCGTCAAATGTTGGCTAAATAAAGACGAAATTGAAGTTATCCCTCGGCTCATACTTCAACTAACTCCAAGAAGAAGACAAATTCAAAAATTAATTCATAATGGGGTTTGAGATATGTTTATAAAACCTACAGTTTTAGTAAAAGAACCAGAATATAAACTACTGAATAACCATTGATATAAAAGAGATGTTAGTCATATATTGATCATATTTGTATCTGATTTTCTTCACAAAACTTTGGTCAACGCGATGACAATGTAACAATTTCCCACATTCTTTTTTTTTATTGCTTAATAGAATACATTATACATTTTCACTTGGATTTTGTAATCGTAAATAAAATATATGACAAATAAAAAACATTAGCATTTGGTATAACATTGTTTGTCAAGATAATTATTTGGGGTTAGTGTATATTTATTAAATTCTCCATCATGTTGTAATGACACACAATATTTAGTAATATGAAGGGGATTGTAAACAAAACAACATTTTTAACTTAGTAAAAATGCAAAGGAGTTAAACGAGAGTTTAACAATAATCACAATGAATTACACCAAATTTCCTCTTTTGTTTCAGTATAGTCCCTTTTATAACTTCGGCTTTGCTAAATCGCAAAGCTCCCAGCCTTTCTACCATTCATCACATAGTTTGTATTGTAGAATAATATTGTAGAAGCTTTTCTGTATCTTTTTCACTTACTTTAGTGACCAAGGTCACAGACAATGTACACACCAGACTCGCAGCCTCCAGGTTAAAATGGCCGCGTTCACTGGGAGAGATTGGATCCTTCAACATGGGTATCACTAGGTCCCATCAAGAAAAAATAAAAAACTCATTTTAAACATGTTTTCCCTAGAGAGAAGACACTAATATCCATCTTAAGTCAATCGGCCGGATTACAAAAAGCTTATCATTCCTGTCACCTTTCACCTACAACCCCCTTTGTCATATTAATAAGAAAGAAGGGAAAGAAGATTACAACATTTCTTATATCAAGGTAAAGGGGAAAGCTCACTGCTAGCTCTGAGATATCAAAAGTATAAAAAATGGTATGTTGTGAGCCTATCATACAATTACAGTGTTTGTGTTAAATCATCAAGCCTTGTCTCATAGCTCCACAAATATGCTTAAAATTAGTTCAAATTAAATTAATGTCACATCATTTTCTGGTTTAAAAAAACCCACAAACTAATGGATTGTTGAGAAAAAAAGAGCCCCATTGGAATCTTTCGACTTTATTTTGGCGTGAACCATTTGGTTAAATATTTCGTTTGAGCTTAACGTCTGCGCAGCAATTTTTCGCTTACCGAGGAGTCCCCCTTAAATCTCTTTTATTTATTGTATCACCCGCCTCGGTGGCGTAGTTGGCTAACGCGCTTGTCGTGTTGAGCTCCACTGCTGAGGACGGGGAGGTCGAGTGAACTGGGGGGGGGGTTCCTAAATTGTTTTCCACCCTCCCTCCATGCAAATGCGGGTTCACTTCATCTAATTCAACCATCCAAATTCCTATTCCATTAGAGTAATTAGTACTTAAAGCGTGTAACCCAAACGGGCAGTAAGACGCGGTGCTAAATATTATTATTACTAAGAAGTTTCATAGAACAAGTCGCTACTATGAGAGCAAAGTTAGCGTGTATAATCGACTGATAAAGAAATATTAACTTTAATATTTTTCATACTTATATAAAAGCTAATAAGACAGAAATAGGAAGATGTTTTCTTTAATCAAGCCAAAAGAGGAGATGGAAAGTCGCATTTCAGATATGTAGGTTGTGGAATCCTCCTGTTGGCATTGGGCGTCAGTTGGTATGGCAGACACCGTTCACTGCATTCCGGCCAAACCTGAAACTTAAATCCATGAATATTAATCAAATTATTCCTCTTGTTTTTCCCTCTAGTAAATATTAACAAAGCGAGGGCATACAGCAATTATTACGTTCAAACAAACACACACACGCACGAACTATAAATAGTACAATGGGTGTCAGCTGGTATTCGGCCAATGAGATCAATACCCTAGGGAGCATCTCGACCATGAAATTAACTATTCATGAGATAATAATGTTGACATTGTTTTTTGACCCTATCTCGAGTGTCAAATATTCTACCAGTGTTCAAGAAAATTTGCAACGATTCAATCCATAATTCGTTCAATGTCAAATTTATTTTCACCCACTTTGGTGAACGCATGGTCTACGGCGTCACTCTCGCAATAGATTGGGCCATTAATAAAAGAAAGATCGTGGTTCGATCACGGTCGGGTGTATTGAGGAAGATTTCCTTTAAATGGTTTCCCTTTCTCTCTCTATTCAAATGCGGGTACACTTCTTCTAAATTCAACCTTACTTATTGTTGACCCNATATATATATATATATATATATACCATGTCCGTGCTTCTCATCTTACTACCCGTCCGGTTTATCCGCATTTTCACAATCATAGGGTGTAGACTAGGAAATTATAATTCCTAAATATACCCTCATTTACATGGTGAAGGAATAGAAAAATCAATAAGGAAAAATAATGATGTGCACCCTGCTAAGATTTGAACCCTGACCTCTTCTTTTTTTTATCACAACGTCTTACTAACCAGTTAGGCTTTAAAAATATAGGATAATAACTCTAATTGGGTGGGAATGAGGAAAGAAGCATTTCAGCTTTCACATCTCACCCTTACTTCTCACTAGTTTTTAATAAGTTTCTGCATTTATTGTCACACCTTCCTTACTATTGTCCAATAAATCTAAATCATCTGCGTATCCTAATAGCTGCAATGTACCTTTTAATGTCAACCCTTCCCTACTTTCTTGCATTACCCTGATAGCAGACTCTTAAGGCTAGATTAAAAAGCAATGGGTAAATTGAATCTCCTTGCTTCAACCCAGCGAGTATTTCGAAAGTATCTGATAAGTGATATTCAGCCCATATCTTGACAAGCGTATCAGTCAAACATACCTCAATTAGCTTTGCAAGCAGTCTGGGGATCCCAAACCTAGCCAGAAATTTATATTATTTATTTATTTTAATAGGACTTTAAGCCTTTTTAAAATCCATATATAATTGATTAACCATGTTGTTGTATTTCTACTTTTTTTTCTTTTCTAATACTTTCCGAATAGTAAAAATCTGATCAGTTGTTGGTCTATTTCGTCGAGATCCAAACTGATCATCAATGACAATCATAAACAATAGTATTAATTTTCTTCACCTCTGACGAGACGTGTATTAATCGCAACTTGTGAATATGTGGAATGCCAGGCCTCCACCGTGGTTCGGATTCCACGTTAAGCTGAAGGTCCTCCATTTTATCTCGCAATCACCCTACCATTACTCATAGCTTAAGTTCGTACAGCCCGGACGGGTAGTAAGACGCTGTGCTCATAAAAATAATAGTATTAATTGATTATAAAAGCGTATAACCCGAACGGGCAAGTAGTATGTGGTAAAAAAAAATCTAAAACAAAGAAAATCCGTTGATAACAAGCAATTATGGCTACTACAAAGTATTTCAAACATGAAAACACAAACTAATTTTCATCGGCTGTGTATAATTACGTTTAATTTTATTGGTTCCCATCGCATTATTATTGGCTAATACAAGGGCCGTCAATTCTTAAGTCCATGCACAACACATAAGAAGTTAAAGTTAAAGCCAACTTTATGTGCCGTGCACTATTCTCTATTCAATCTGTATCGATTTAAAACGCTATCGTTTAGAATAATGTGTTTCAAATTCTTTCGCACCATGTGCTATGTATTATTCGCTATTAGCTATGCGTTATGCTTGTATACAAACCCAGGCTTAATGTGACATAGAGGCAAGTCAAGATATAGTGTTTTCCATGTTAATATATCTACGTTTTATTAGGCGAGTTTTAAAGCTGTGGCATCAAAACCAATCTCATAAATTCTTAAATAATATTAAAAATGGAACTAAATTACTACAATTTTATTTTTGTAGTCTCAAAGATTTTTTTTGTCAACATATTGTTTTTAATTGTCTAAAAATGTAATTTAATTTGTTCTATTCCCACAAAGGATCGGTAGGAATATTCTTACCAGAATGTAGATTAAAAAGGTCTGTGGAAAATTATGGGTATCTAGAAAAGGAACCAGTAAAAATGTAATTTTGAAATGTTAAGTAAATGCTGTCCAGGTTCAAATAGTAGAATTAGTAGTTATACTCGTCTATCAGTACATATATGAGATGTCACGCAGGAGTACCTGTTCATTTTCTTCGTTCCTTTTGTGTTAAGTACATTGGCGTATAAGTGAACTTAGAGTGCTTGAGTGCCTCAAGTTAAGGTGGGAGAGTAGGGAACGCGTGTAAATGTAAATATTTTTACCGTTTTTATAACAAAATATAGAGTGTTTAATTTTTTTCGCATGACGATATCAACAGTTCTTGAATATTTGTCAAGGGTATCTTAGAATTTGACAACTTTTTCATTTCATTTAAAAAGTTTGTCAGCTAATGCCGCTATGCTCGTGAAAAATATTCAACAACTGTTGATATCACCATGTGAATAAAATTAAACTGTATGTGTCTACTGGAGCAATACTTGATTTAATATTGCAAAAAAAAAAAAGTTTTACCTTAAAAGCTACAAAAACATTGACATTATTTCGCGTCCTCTACACACTCACCTTAAGGTAAAACCCGCTTTAAGAATAACTTTGAAATCACCAGGTAGGATATAGAAAGCGTCGTTAAAACTGCTTTTAACTTTCACTAATAGATCTATACCAAGGGCGTTTTATTTTAATAAATTGCATCTTTTGAAACCAGCAACATTTTTTAGACAAATAAAAATATATTTTTCGCGTTTTATTCTTCCTTTAATACGTCAAAATAAAAAAGATATACGTGATCTTTTTCACTCCTCTTTCTTCAAGAATACGAATACTAGGACAGTGACTGTGGTCTAGATGTATGTGAAAGGTGGGGGTGGATAAAGGTTTAAGAACTGGCTGCTGGAAGTAAAAGAATGGGTGCGTTCAACCAAGCAAGAAGGTGCGGCAAACATTGACACAGGCAGGCGGGATTATGGGCACCGGTATAATGGACCCAGTCCTTCGCGCGGGAAAACCTCCCCTCCTACCCGTACCCCCTTTCCTCCTCAGCCAAGCTTCCACCCCCTAATACAGGGCCTTTTTTTTTCAGACTTACCACCCCTCTGTAGACCCTATCCTACCCCTCCTCTTCCCGTCAGTCTGCACGCCAAGAAATGATTTTAAATTCACCAATTTGCCGTAAGAATGTCCTCGTTCTAGCTTGAATAACTTTTAATACAAAACGGGGTTAAAAGACAGCTTGATTTGAGCAAATTTTTGCTCAGAAGAGAAATTATTCCAAAATTAGTTATTGTCTGCCACGCAAGTTCGTTTGTTATTATTATTATTACTATAATATCTATCAATAATTTGGGGTATCTAACGTGCACATTCTAAACTGACCAACTAGGATATGAACAGATGACATAAAAACTATCTTAACACTAGTATATCCGCTTTACTGGCCACGTGGTCTGACGCGCTATTCTCACAGTAGACTAAATGGTCGATGATGGGGAGCTCGAGGTTCAAATCTTGGGTGGGTGTATCGAAAATTATTTTTTCCAAGATGGTTTTATAGTCTTCCTCCACGCAAATGCGGGTACACTTCCTCTACATATAACCGTATTAATTTTTAAAAACATTAACGTAATTAGTACAAAAGGTTGTTATAATCCGAACGGTTAGTAAGACCAGGTGCTTAAAAAATCTATTATAAGCCCAACATCTAGTCGTCCGCTATTAAAGGGGGAAGCCCCGGTATGACTAATAATACTTTTTTTCGTCCATGTTGGGAATATAACCCGGTACTATTAGTTCAATAGGCAGACACACTAACTTGAGTTAAGGTGTTGGATATATTTTTAGTAAGGCCTATACAAAGGATAAATATATTATAGAAATTCTCCACATAGGTGGGCACATTGGCTAAGGCGTCGGCCTCGTTTGGTCTTGTTTTCCAGTGATGAAAATGTTGGAGTTTGAATTCTGGCTGGGTGTACCGAGGGTGATATTCCTTGAATGGTTTTATACTCTACATTCTCACAAATGTGGGTACACTTCCTCTAAATTCTATCTTCTTCGCCGCCATCCTATTAAATATACGTATAACCCAGATGGAGATGGTATAGAAACTGAAAGTATAGATTTGACTCAAGAAGTTTGAATTCAATATCAGCTTGTTACTCTGTGGTGGGATCGTGGGTGTGGGGTGTGGAAGATGTGGGTACCCACTATGTGATTTCACACTCTCTCCCCAGGTTAATAACGGTGCATAACTGAGCTGTATTTTTAATAAAGATATCTTAGACCAGGATATGAGTTCTGAACCATCGGTTGGATGGGTATTATTCACTTGCCTTTCTTCTCCTGGTTCTTTATCCTTTTGCAATATGTATCTCTCTATTTAACTTATTATATTTACGTTCTTTAATTTCTAACAATTTTGTTTCCACCCCTTTTCAATATTTCTTCCTTTCTCTCACACTCTAACTTTAATATGATAGCTCCCTGTCTTCTTATTCTTCTATATTTCTCTCATTCACTTATTTATTTTATTTCTCTAGCTTTTTCCCTTACTTTTTCTGTTTCAATTTATTTATTTATTTTCATTTCTTTACCTATCTCCTTTTATATCCTACTCCCTTTATCATTATACTCTACTCTTTGATTATTCTACCTCTCCCTCTGTCTTCCTCTATCACTCCGTCTCTCTCTCTCGTACCTTGGAATACTTTTAGAAGACACTCGACATGACCGTTAGCTCGCTGTTGCCCGCAGGCTCGGGTTCTTGCGTGTCGCTGCTCAGGGGGCCTCGTGTATTATGGATGCGGCTAAGAGAGGAGTGGTGTGGGAGATGGGGGCAGGGGGGGGGGGTCGGCAGCGGTTACGCAAAGTGAGGGGCTTGATACCTTATGGTAATAGTGTTACCCCCTCGAAGGGGTTTGAGGGTGAGAGACAGGGAGGAGAGGGGGGCGTGTCCTAGAGTCATCTGCTGACAACACAACCCTTATAACCCCGGATGGGATGGAAACAGGACTTCCTTCACTACCGTATTACAGCGAGACAGGAGGGAGGAAAGGGTGAGGTTGATTTGGGTAAGGGATAAAATTATACTTCTTCTCGTCATTAAACGTATCTACTTAAAACTATGTTCGTTGGAATCCCTGTAGAGATATTGGTCCCGGTTAAACAGATAGTCAAATGGAGAGGCATTGACTAACTCGTAATGTCCTACCAGTTTGGTTAGTTGTTGATCACGGGGAGATGGTGGTTCGATCGTTTGGGGGAAGGGTGGTTTTCCCTAAATTGTTTCCCACTCTCCCTCTCTCTTCACGCAAATGTTGGTACACGTCAACCTTCTTGATCCATAGCTCACTATCGTTATTAGTATATAAACGTATAACTCAAACGCAGTACAAAAAAAAGTGTGAAACATTAATATTTTTAATTGTTACAGAAAAGGGTGGAATACATTAAATTTTAACAACATTCATACCCACATTGGTGAGCTTGCGGACAAAGGGATACTTCTCATATGGTTTGATTTGCTAGTTACAGGGAAGCAGAGGTTCGAAACCCGGTAGGTTATAGTGAGGATTTTTTTTAAATAAACAGTTTCCATCTCCCTTTCCACGCAAATTCGGGCACACTTCCCTTACAACTGCACCTATCTCATCCATGGCTTTATTTATTTATTATCAACCAGTCTTACTACCTATTCAGTTTACGCTAGTGAGTTAGGGATGAGGAAGGTTGATTTTAAAAGAAGTATACTCGCATTTTCGTGGAACGAAATGGAGAAACCATTAATTTAAAAAAAACTCAGTAGGCATGACTTAGATTTGAACCTACATCTCCCCATTATTGCCACCATCAGGCCAACTCTCATGAGAATTACTTATTAGACCGTTTGGCCACCGAAGAAGGTCATTGCTTTAGTTAAATGTAGATACACATACATGTAAAAAATAAATTGTTAAATGACTGGTGATAAAGCCTTTTATAAACTTTAAAAAAAAACCTTTTATGGAAGGGGTTGTTTGTCAGTGCCAACTATTCATCAGTGTAAAACACACACAAACAAACAATCTCCCACCCGCAAACTCGATCTTGGAGGAGGTGCCGGGTGTAGGGGGCCCACGTCTCTCAAACTGAATCATCCTGACTTTGCTTTGTGTAAGACCTGCTTGTCTCTCTGCCTGCCTGCCTGTCTGTCTGTCTGTCAAGGAAGAATTCAAAACACTTCAAAATGACAGCAAGAGAAATACTTCTCCCTACTTTAAGGGGTGGGTGAGAAGATGACACATATTTAATACGCAAATCTGCACGAATAAACCGATAACATTAAGACGGGAGAAAGGAAATGCGTTCTAAGAGTAGTATTTTTGCAGGTTATAGAGAAAAACTTTTTTTTTTGTCAAAATAGAACAAAGATTTTTCCAATAGAAACAGATTGTTTAATTTTGTTCAAATGGTGATATCAACAGTTGTTAAATATCTGTCATGGGCACAGCGGCACTAGATGACAAACTTTCAAACTTTCTAAATGGAAAGAAAAAGCTATGATTAAATTCCAGGATACCTTTGGCAGACATTCAAGAACTTTTGAGGTCACCATGTAAAGAAAATTAAACTTTTAAGTTGATAATGAGAAAAAAAGTTTTGATACAAAAAATGCAAAAATACTGCCCTTATGTCGCCTTCTCTACAAACCTGCCTTAATCAGTTGCCACGGGGAGTGGGGGAGAATTTTTGTTTTTTATTGTTCTTTTCTAGTGTACGTAAACATGGTTGAAAGTGAGAGTTCAATATGCACCAACATTATCGTAATCACTCGAAAAGTTGAAACAGTTCATCGACCCCTCACATCTTATGATGATACAGACCCACAATGGGCGCCAATTATGTTGATACGGAATTTTGTTGTGATATTTCATCCGCGATATGGCATCAATTATGTTGATACGGGAATTTATTTGATATTGCCCTGTGATTGAGCATTATTTATAATGATATCTGGGTTTTATTATTATTACTATGATGATGATGATGATGATGATGATGATGATGCGTACATGCATTACTTCGCACTTTTACACGGTGATGTGATCTGATTATATATGATACTTGTTCTTATGAAATGATCACACGATTTATTTATATGATTACACCTTCATTACTGAAGATGTGATATAAAATGACACAGTTTTGGTTAAATTACATATCGTTTGATATAACTGCGTGCTATGTAGATTTATGTTACTGTTTCACTAATATATTACCGGCACTGTCAATTATTGTCTTACTGCTTTACTGTATTACTGCTTATTAATATATTACCGGCACTGTATAGATGTATGTTACTGATTATTAATATATTACCGGTTCTGTTTTAACTAACCGCGTGATGAATCGAACTATTTTTCTGTGTATCACTATATCGATTCATACGCACAAGCTGCTTATATATGGCGTACCCCTTGCCTCTTGGCCCCCTTGTCACCAGTGTCAAAACTAACTAATGTAAAAACTCCTGGCAACCGGATGTTGTGAAGGCTGGCTTCCTATTTGGTAGAGGGAGCCATCACGTCACTTGCATTCTTCTAATTCAACGGAGTTGATCTTTACTAAAGAAATATATATTAAAAACGTAGTGTATTGAAATTATTTCTAAAATCTCGTGATTCTCCATTGATGAAATATTGAAAGTAAATTGTACATACAGTTCATTAAAGAAAAATACACTTCATCCATGACTTTTAAATATATGAGAGGGGTCCAAAACAGTATCATTACAACCTGTTCCCCTGTAACCGCTCAAGAAACCCGGTTGTGTGGTTGGTTACAGGTGTTTGACTAATGTCAACCTACAAGAACACAAACTCATAGTCACACCAGGAAACGACCGTATAAAATTATTTTATATATAAATAAATACGGAAAACAACACACGAAAATAATAACACTAACTTTTTTCTTACATGATAATCGGATATCCTTTTGGAAATAAATAAGATAACAAATGTTAAAAGAGAAATAAAAAAAACTGCTAACTGGCTCACACACAAACTTAATGAAATAATAGTACTAGAGAGAATAAACACGACAAATAAGCTATGAAATGGACTCGAGTTTGGGTTTTTTAGCATAAAATAAAAAGTAGTGTAATAGATTTAAGAAAAATAAAATAGATTATTAGACTTATGTTGTAAGAATTTACTTAAAAAATTTAATGTATTCATAATATCCTTATAATACGAGTATTACACTTAAGTGCGACATTTAAGGTGAGGCACCAGCTGGCAAGCACATTCTGACTAGCGGGAGCATGTGTAGTGAACAAATAATGTACTCCTGATACAATTTAAAAAAAAAACTACTTTTAATTCTAGGGACTTTCTTTAAACCTAATATTTATTTGTCGTAGGAAATCATAATTTTAAACTAAGCTTCTAGATTAAGGCTAGCTTATACATAATTTATTTTTATCAAAGCATAGATTTAAAAAAAAAATGTTAGAACAATTTAGCTTAAACTAGAAAGTTGGGGAGTGATTTTCTTAATATATATCACATTATACTTGTTTAAAGAAAGGGTAAGTATTCCTTTGAGGTTAGTTGAGGGATGATCAATTTAAGAAACATTATTAAATTTAAAGACTTGAAGTTTTTTGAATAATGCCCTAATGATTTGATTATAAAGAGTTTCTGGTGAGTATTATACACTACAAATAGGAATGTATATTTATTTTTCTAAAATAAATTCATTTGAGGGTATTCTATTGAATTTTGAAAAAATTGGTATAGCAATAATTTTGTTTAATATATATATTTGATTAATTTTTTAAACTTATTTATACCAAAAGGTACTTTACTGGAAACAGATTTTTGGAGATTTCGTTAATAGTAATAGCAATAATAATAATAATAATAATAATAGGCTATATGGAAAATTATTTAGGTTTGTGCTGTGCCAGTTATTTTTTGCTGTAAAAAGAAATAGGCAGATGTTTTTTTTTAATAATTTAAATTATGGGTGAATGAGGAAAATTTGTTCATTTAATTTGCTTTTATTATTACTGTAGTACATTTTGACACCGAGTATGGAAGGGATATTTTTAGATAATGTTTTTCCGCATCATTGTGATGATGGGACAGGAAATCCCAAGGGATTGATTACATGTGTAAAACCATTCCCAGTAAGCCTGGTTCGTGTTTGAACCCGAGACTTTTACTCAGTAGATAAACACACTACTGACTGAGACAATATGTCGGATTCTAGGATAAGAGCATCAATTATTCCAGTTAGTATTATCGTACACTTTCCAAACCAACTCTTTTATATCAGCACACTACTTACAAACCAGCTTAACAAACGCAACACCCACATTTTTTTTCTTTCAATCATTACGCTCAACGCGAGGAATACATAATTGTTACGCTTGACACTGGATTAGGAACTAAATATGAGGAGGACGGTGTTTAAAATAAATGAACCCACATTATCGTAGATAGATGATGGGATGGACACAAGGCTGTATAAAAACAATATCCCAGTTCACACAGCCGAGATTCAAACTTTAATCTCCCCATCACCGGCAGCTCAGTTTATCGCAAACTGGACATCTTATACTTTGTGAACACTGATGCGAGTCACAACACTCATTTTCCTGGCCATTAATATATCCACTGGCAGTGAAATCTGAGGCTCATGGAGAGAATCCTCGCTCTCTTGAAAAAGATTTCACCCCCTCTTTCTTTTGATAATTTTGTATAAGATACGATTAAAAAAAATCAAAACCGTCCATTAACATATATATTGTTGCTGGGAGATTACCACTTCATAATAGATTCTGAAGGCATTTTTTAAAAATCAAGTGATGGCCCCTTTAAATAGATTATAAGGAAAATAACCAGATCAAGTAACTTCTAAAGGAATCATATTTTAAAAATAGTTCCAGATGAGGACAATTATCTCTTTTAGAGGCATCCAAATTTCAAATATATAAAGAAGTACCACTTCAAAAAGCTTCAAGGGGCAACCAATTTCCTTACATTTGCTAAGAAAGGCCCCGTGGACCAATTTTGACTAATAGAGACAATCCTTAGAAAATCGCCCTTTTGTTAGTTGTCCCCCTCTGCCCTCTACACTAATAAGGTTCCACCCCTACCTAATACGTAGATTTCAAAATAAGAAAACAAACGTATGCCATTGCATATTGGAAAGAGACTTGGATTGCTGTTGCTAGACTATTTCAGTAGACACATGGGAAATGTTAAGAGACTGAATGAAGACATCTCCACCATATAGAGGGAGCATTGGCACTTTTCCAAGGAGACGGCTTCAACTGACAAAGCGCTCAGCACAGAACTATCAATGCAACATACTTTATACAGCCTCCATGTCTACGGGAGGAGTGCTAAGTAGCTATAAAGAGAGATTGATGGAGCCTTTCATTTCGTTCTTTAGTCTGTAGTCTACGGGTGACTGGATTCTTCTTTATCGTGTCAAGAAGGGTACAACCAAACAAGTTTACATTTTATTTTCATTCCCGTGCTCCGGTGGCTTACTTACCCTTCCGTTTGAACTTCGTATCTTATACTAACGAGATAAGGATGATAAAAAAGATAACATTTTGAGGAAGGGCAACTGCGACTTTGTGGAGGAAAAGTGGTAAATCGTTTAGGAGAATAAACACTTCATTTCACTTGGCCTAGATCCGAACCCTGAACCTCCCCGTCGTTGGCAAACTGGACAAGAAAAGACTGATGCTTTTTTCTACGTACCCATCAGTTTGGGAAAAAGCTACTAGGCTCCATCGAAAATAAGATGTGGTGAGTAAAATTGTTAAAATGTCTGGCAATATGGTTGCACATTCGATAGGGAAACTAAATATATTATTTTATTTTATTTGCTCATAGACATCTTCAAACTGTGGGTTTTGTTAAATATTCCACCAGAAGCGGTAGCCTACTGGCTTAAGGTCCCATTCTCGAATCGCATCTTGGTGTAAAGAGTGTAGGGAGTGTAGGGTACAAGAGTTAAGGTAGGTGTTTAGATCAGTTTTCATAAATATACTCTTTTTTTACCAAAATAAATAAAATATATCTTTAGTACAAACATAGAGTTCAATTTTCTTCAGATGATGATATCAACAGTTATTGAATATATGTAATTAAATAAGCATAAAGAAATTTGATGATCAACCTTTTAAATGAAGGGAAAAGGTTGTCATTAAATTGCAGGACACCCTTGACAGATATTAAAGAACTGATTTTCTTAGCATCATATCTTAAGAAAAACAGTTCTTGAATATCTGTCACGGGTGTCCTGATTTTAATGACAACTTTTTCTCTTAATTTAAAAGGCTTAAATGGTTTTCCACTTTCCCGTCGCGAACATTCAGGTTCATTTACTTTAAAATTCTACTTTTCTCATCTCCCTACTGGTGTAAATATTCGAATAGCCTGGATGGGTATTAAGATGTGTTGGACACAAAACCAAGTTGATCATTATTTTTGTATTTAACGAATTGACGAAAAGAAAATTATTTACAATTTAAACATAGTTTAAATATTTTTTTAAATAAAAGTAAATATTTTTCATAAAACTGATTTCTCGATCTGGAACCATTGTTGCATGTTTGGGAGCACAAAATACACAGCGTTCGCTTTTAACCTCTTCGTATGGATATTTTTCTCCACCAAAAGATGAATGTGTTTACTTCTCTCGGTTCTAAAAATGTAAATAAATGTTGAGAACCATTGTGAAGACATTTTTACTATTATTTTTGTGCGTATGTCATGTTAGCGTCTACCTTGTCATTTCCAAGATCTCCCTTCCACAGTTCTCAAACATCCCTTCCTCTTTTTCCAGCCCACTTTTGCCTTTCATATATTCTGATATTTCATTCCTTTTTTTAGTTATTTCTTGAAAACTTCATTCGGTAAAGTTCACAACGTCCAGTGTGTTCTATCTAGTTTTTCATTCATTCTTCTTTCTTTCTTTTTTAACATCCCTGAAGCTAACATATATATATATATATATATATATATATATATAT
>CABFVX010003687.1:0-80070 GCA_902151425.1 Timema shepardi | reverse complement strand
ACATTCACAAGATGTCTTGTCAGAGGTGAAGAAAGGGTTTGGTAATCAGATAAATCTGTGCCGGGACCGAGGATTGAACCCCGGCTACCAGCACAGAATTCTGACACCTTACCCCTAGACCACCAGGTCACCTTCAGAGACTAATTCCTACCGTGAATGGAATATACTTGTTATTTTGTGTATATGCTATTAATAAGCGTTACCTACGTTATTTATCTTGCTACTAAGCGAGTTTATTTTAGCACTGCCTCTTATTACCTGTCTGGGCCGTACTCAAATGTAATAATTATTCTAATATGATAGGGAAGGTTGAATTCAGAAGAAGTTTACTCGCATTTGCCTGGAGTAAGAGTGGAAAACCATTCAGGAAAAATCATCCTTAGTACACCTAACCAAGATTTAACCCCGATTTTCCCGTCATCGGCACTCCAGTCTATTGCGGGAGTAACACCTTAGAACATGTGGCCACCGAAGCGCGTAATAAGTGAGTAATGTTAAGGAGGAAGCAAGTAAGTACTTTTTCTACATTATAATTTATTTTTAATATACATATATATTATGATTCAAATTATGACTTATACTTACAAAATAAATAAGTTAATTATTATTATTATTAATATTATTATTATTAGCACCGCGTCTTACTACCCGTTTGGGTTACACGCAAAGTGAATTATTAAAATGTTTTAAATTTCTAAGGAAAAAACTAATAAATTATTATAACAAATTAAAGTATTTAATAATTAGATTATTTATTTTGATTATAATTTTTAAGTTCAACACATACACATTGAAAATATTGAGATAATACACAAGGATACCATCTCAAGGCCGATTAACCAGGATATTAGAGATTACACTCTAAAATAACTAATTTCAAAAGGGAGATTCTCTGCATTCTTTACTTGACAACAGCGAAATAGTGATCACTGAATAATTTGGTTTTTATTAATTTCAGGTTTAATATTTTCTGATTTTATTTTTTTAGAGATATATCAAAATGATTTAGCTGATCTAAGTTCCATTGTTTTCAATTTAAGAATTCAGATTATTGCACTACGATGTGACACCGGGCTATATCTGAATTACTTACTGTGTGGTCCAAGAAGTGAGACTTGATTACATTTGTATGTTTATAGTAACATTTAAATATTTCTTTGTCTGACGTCTTAGCTCAGTTGGTAGGGTGTCTGTGGGTCCCGCGTTTGATTCCTGGCATGTCTAGAAAATGTATCATTGGTGAAATGTAGGATTCCTCTTACTCAGTGATGAACTAACGGCCCAAATGTGTCTGCTCTAGATTTAAGTTAGTTTATAAGTTGTGTGACGATATAATCAGTCGGTTCAGAAATTGCACGTTTAATACCTAAAATAATTTTTTAAATGATAAAAAAACACTTCTTTTATGTGGTAAATATAACATTTTTATTAAAGTAAGTGGCAGATTTTAACAAAAAAAAAGTCCAAGATTGTATATTTAAATGTGTGCATGCCAAGGGTCATAGGTCATTTGCCCCCCCTCCCCCTTGAAAAGTGACCCGTTTGTACCAATCTATACAGGACGTTAACCGACCTCAGGGTATAATGGTCAGTGTCCCTTGGGCCTGACCTAGAGTTCTTGAGTTCTATTCCCAGCTGTGTATGGAGGGATTTTTTTTATAGACTCGAGCGCCCGCTCCCTGGTTGATTGACAACATTTGAAGTATGATGGCTCATCGTGACGCTGTGTTTAGGTCATATAAATGTGCATGCAAAATGTCTTCTGATGTTACTTCACTAGTTGTGTCATTTAAAAAATTACGCAATAAATGCATTAATGCTGTTAAAAAAGCCATTGGTAGTTGCTGGAGAAATTGGGGCTCAAATACCAGTCGGGTGTACTAAGGGTGGTTTTCCCTAAGTTGTTTTCCACTATCTCTCCACGCAAATGAGGTTACACTTCCTCTAAATTTAATTTTCCTCATACTTACCTCATTCACATAATTAGTACATAACATATGCATTTAATTTGAATAGTTAGTAAGACATGGTGCTAAAAACCACAACATGGAAACTCTCGGATATCTAAAGTGCATTTTATAAACTAATTTCACAACCACAATTTACTGATGATTCAAAATAAACGTGGGCCATGATTACATACTACTCAAACATTGTTTGACGTGTCATGCATGAATACGTGAACGTGGGTGGGCAATGCTCTGCCTTCATTATCTCCCTCCTCTACAAATGGCTAACGGGCGAGTAGCACCGTGGACTAATTAAAAAAAATTGCAATCTTCATTTATGCTCAGAAAAAATAACTCACAGGCTTAAATGTCCACTTTTACGTTCTGATATTAAGAGAAAGAATTGTAATCGAGAAAAAAATATATCATATATTATGATTAATATTTACATTTTATGTGAACATGTACCAAAAAATATAGGATTTTATAATTCTGTCGGTCCCCATTTATGTCCGTTTATCGGTCTGTCTGTCCCTTGTCACAGATCCAAAACTGTTGAATAGATTTTTTTTAGATGTGATATTTCAATTTTATAGGATTTTTTAATATATTTTAACCTAGTCTTCAAATTGAGGGTAGATAGTTTATTTCTCTAAGTGATTTTTTATTTCCAAAATTTTCGAACGTGACTCTAATAATTTTGTTTGACATGCATATCAAGGATTTTTTCGAAATGACAAATATAATTGTATAGTTGATTTTAGGGCACCAATTCGTTGAAGGGTAGTTTATTGATGGGAAACTTTTCAGCATATTTCAAAAGTGGCTCTTATGATTATTTTTAAAATGTACATTACATATGGGGAATGTGTGCTATGTAAAATAACACTGTATATTTGCTTAGAGGGTTGAAACCAGTTTATGGGTAACTTACTGATTACTGATTTTTAAGAAGTATTAATTTAAAAAAATTGCTCCAATAATTTGGCCCAAAATGGATATCTTGGAAATGGTTGACATGAAAATTAACCATGTATATTGTTTTAGGGATTAAAATTCGTTTATGGCTAGTTTACTGATTTTTAAAATGCTTAAAATGTATTAAAAATGACTAATTTGGGACCCAAAACATCCGCATCTTACAATAAAGTGCAAAAATAATAAGTATTACTTTTTTTCTAGCTCGAATGATGAATGAAATTGTACTGTACGAGGTTGGTGCTATTTTCAGAGATGTGCTCATTGCTACAGAAGAACTAGAAATTAACAGTAAAGTTCTATTCGTATTGCAATCCCAAATCCTCTGTTTTAATATGGATACGCAATGGTGATAAGAGAAAAAAAAATCAGTGTTGTACCGTGTTTTGTCTGGATGATTGATACGCATCTGTGACAAGATACGCGGATATGCAACTAATGGATATCCGCCTTAAGGTGTCATACTCGCAGTATACTGGACTCTCGATGACGGGGAGATTGGGGTTCAAATCCCATTCGGGTGTACTGAGAGTGGTTTTTCCTAAATGGTTTTCCACTCTCCCTCCAGGCAAATGAGGATTTAACCATCACCATCCCTTGCACATTAGCGCAATTAGTTCGTATGGGTATAGCCTTAACGGGTAGTTTTAGACGCGATTACAAATAAAAAACGGTTTGAAATATGTCATAGTTGTAAGATGTATCCGTAGCACAAACATGAATGTTCGTGAAGATCTCACATGTGTCCGTTTGTAAGTATTGGATGCGTTTGAGTCAAAATTCATACTATTGAATCTAGATAGACTCTAGTAAGTCAGAATGATACATGATAAAAGAAAGGTATATAAAAATAGACAATAATTTAATAGATTCAATTTAAATATTTAGGGCTAACTTTTTCCATTTTAAGGAACTCCTACAAATATTTTTGTATATTATTTATTTTTTCACTTAATTTTTAAACTTTTTACTTCTTTTTTCTTATATCTGACTACCGGCATTGTTATATAGTGTTCAGAACCCCTGGATGCTGACCTAGAGGTCCTGGATTGGATTCTCGGTTGGTACCGGAGGATTTTAATCGAAAAAGGAATAACCCATGGTCACCAGAATTTGGTTGGTTTCATCTGGACATGGAAGGAGCCTCCAATTAATATATGATGTATGATTAGTATATTCAGGCGTCCCCTAAGCAGTGACAGCTCGTGTATAGGCACTGTGGAACTGCAGCACCCCTTATTTCCACTTGATATTATCGATAAAATTTAATATAATGAGTCCTTTTTTCTTTCATTATTTATCTATTTTTATAGTGCATTATATATTTCTTAAGCCTAATGTCAGTACTTCAGTAGTCATCCCCCAGTTTATGAAAAAGTTACAAAAATCTTTGTGTGTAACTGTGCGCTTCACAGTGCCGGTGACGTGGTGCTTGACTGTTGTACGCATTCACACATATGAGGGGGTGGGGAGGAAGGTGGGACTGCCAGGTAGAGAGAGCACTGTTGCTCTTGCAGTGCCGGCTCTGGCGTGCTGGTTGAAGGATTTTTTTTTACTCAGCGTGTGTTGAGCTTAAAAACCATGTACCATATTCTTGAATGTGATAAAGTGTAAAAGAGTGTAGAATTAGACTATTATTCTGCTTCCAGCTATTCTATTTGATTCATTTTCTTTTAGATTCTTTTATTTAACAGAAAGATTAAATACGCTTTCAGTACTTTCAATGGAGAAAAATTTCCTCAATTGTCATCCAGAGCTCAAGGAGAAAATTATTGAACTTTTTGCGCAAATTAAAACACGAAGAATGGATTTCATTTTTAAAAGAATCGATCAAGCTTGAACTGTAACAATTTAAGTTAAAGTAAGTAAAAAAAGTATCTTTTTTGTTAAGATTTTATCAAGTTCCTGAATAAATTTTCTTTTCATACATGTTTTTTTCCTTTTACACAATTTTAAAACAAAGGCTAAAAAATCTCTGGAGCAGCACCCCCACTAATTTTAGCTACGAGCCGCCACAGCCGCTAAGCAACATTACATTAGTACAAGCCAATCGTTCCGCAAACCAAGCTACATATTGATGTAGCCCAGACACGCCACTTTTATTTATTTTTATATGACTAGAGTTAAAACAATATTTTTAATTTTTTCCAAATTGAATTGTTGAATTAATTACCACACTACATATTCAATATTTTATTAAAATTCTTCATAAAAATTAATACAAATATTATGTCTGGAAACATCATACCTCCTTTAGACATTTAATTTACTGCCTCCTTTCTTAGTAATAATGAAGGTCTTGGAGCTCTAAATCTATATCAAGGTTATCTGGGTACTTATCCGTCGAGCCTGCCTGGGATAGATATTCTACTCCTGATCCTACCAAACACAAGTCCCCTCTCCTTTTACGACCTTCTGGTGGTGGCTTCCCATCAAAATCCTTAGAGGGTCTTAAACATTTCACACACAAATACATAGCCCCTCAAGTCACACCAATCTGAAATATATATTATTTTATCATAAATAGAATATTGATTTCAAAATTAAACTCTGAGTTATGGCTAAAACTTATCTTTGTGCTGTCTTTTACCTTGTCTCCATACTTACAAATAAAATAAACAACTCGTTTAGGAAATAGGGAAGTCTGTTTTCACACAATATATGTATTCAAATATAGCACATTATAAAAGACTGGCATTAGCTCCTACATAGAAATTAATATTCTTTGAAATTATTTAATCATAAAAACCTACTTCTATTGGCATATCACCACCAAAGGTTAAAATCGAATATAATATTACACCTATTCACTTGAAAAATACTGTCGGTGGAATATGAAAAGAAGATTTATTTTAAATATTACTACAATGCATTAAATATATACATTTAAGGAGAATGATGCTTGCTATAGAACTGTAATTTTCTAAAACGACTGAAATGTATACACATAGATTTTAAGTAGTCCTTTTACCTTTTAATATAATTATTAACTTTGATATAACGCTATCACTTTCTGCGAGAAGGTTGACTCCTGCTCTTAAGGACTTAAATAACCTACGTTTATAATAAATGAGACTGGAATTTTGAATGCTCGTCGTTTTGAGTGACAGAACCACTCAAGTGATTTAAAACATAAATGCGTTACTGGCAAATTATGTTTAGTTAGCTCATATTTCCTTGGAAAATACAAGCTTATGTGTTCTAAGGACGAGTTTCCAATATGAGGGAAAATCTTAGCTTACCGTGTATATTATTAATTCTTAACTTAAAATAAAAGGGCCGCCCTTAGGGGTGTGCAAACGGTGCAGCCGCACAGAGCCCCGCGCTTGCTTAGGTGACAAGAGGAAAAAAAGGAGTTGGGGTGGGAAATTTTGGTTTGAGTGTTCGATTAGTAGATTCCTCTTATAGGCGATTGAGCAAATATTATAAGCGTGTAAAAACAAACAAAAACCTAATAATGTGGTTTGATCTATTGAACGAGTGAAGCGCGTCCCCCATTTTAACTCCACCAATTTGCATTTGTTTATCTGTGATGGATATGCCTCACGATAACTTTTAAATGCATTTATTGATTTAATTCAAACTTAGCACAATTATTATTTGCACTTACATACAGATCTAGTTCGTTGGTGATAAAAAATTGAATGAAAAGTCTGGTATAAACAAATTCTTGTATATATAAAAACTTAGGGCATTCCCTGATACCCTCACGGCTGAAAATTGGTACATAGGTACAAACTACTGAAGTAACATTAAACAAAGATTATTATTTTTAAAATTATTTATTTGGGGAGAGGGGTAGGAGGCAGATAAATGGGTACCCAGCAAACCAAGTTTGACCTCCCCCCCTCCTCACATCTGCTAAGGGCGGCCCTGTAAAATAATTAATAAAAATAGAAATGAAACTTATAATAACCCTCAAAACAGAGGAAAAATATAACTTTTTACTATTTAAATATTTAAAAAATCTTCAATTATATAAAATTGCAATTTCAACTACGCAAAAAAGAAAAATACAAACGAGATAGATTAGAGAAGATTTAGTTCATTACACACATATGTGCTAACTACGTTAAAGTGTTAGGAAAGAAGAAAAATCAATTTAAATGAAGTGTATTCGCATTTTCATGGAGGGAGAGTGGCATACAATTTAGTAAATACTCGCCTCAGTCTGTGCCTACGTTAACTATCGGGCCTGCATGCTTCTCCCCCACCACCGGCGTGACGTCAGGTTGAGTGGCTGTCCTGTCCGACCTGTCACACCTTTCAATACTGTTGTAAGAGTGTAATCTGTTGTAAGTGCTTTGTTCAACAGTATTTTAAATGCCTTTAAAAAAATTCTGTGTACCTGGATGTAAATCCAACTATGAATACATTAATATAAAATCCGTATTTAAATTGCCAAGTTATGAAACGCTCAGACAAAAATGGTTTCGGTCCATTCACAGAGACGATTTCATCCTTTCCACGTACTCAGTCGTATGTTAGGATCATTTTACGGAATCAGATATTATTAGAGAAAACTCCATAAAAAAGCCCATGGCAACATTTTAACTTGTAAAAGAGACAAACCAAAATAAAAAAGGTTCATACCCAAATATTATTGAAAAATCTACCTTCATACTCGTCTAAAACCTTGTAAAAAAGGGACGCTCGGAGAAATACAAGAAATTGAAATTCTACAAAAAAAAAATGAAATTGCTGGGAAAGATAATATCGTAAGTTCTGCTGAATTTAGATTAAATGTTTCCGAAAACTATAACAAGGAATTAGGTCACTAATATTTAGTCTTAAATTAAGAAAATAAAATAATATTAAAGTTATTCAAATGCTTAGCGAAATAAAAAAAATTGTTTAGTTTATTGATGGATTTGATAAAGAATAGTTCAAACCTATGTTCATTTATCTGTTTTGAATGTAAAACAATACAATTGTTTGTAATATTCTTCTTAATAACCACACCAAAGTTATCAAAGACGACTAAGTCAGAAAAAAACAACAGAAAGTAAAAGTGTTGTTTGGATAAAGCTGCCTTCGTGTAATAGCTTTGCAATATTTTACTGCCTTACATAAAATTATGTGTAAATAATGTACGTGTTGTCATCTATAACTAAATGAAAAATTTGCAATACATTGTTTATTTGTGAGTTTGCTATGAAACAGTCAAATAATGATACAACTTACAACATAGAATATTACTAAAAAATAAGTAACTTAACTGGCACAATATTAGGAACGAGTTTTAGTTCATTATACCTGTAAACGCCAGAGCTTTGATGTTTTATTACATTATGTGAACTGTATGGTTTAGGCTAGCTTATCTGTTAATTTCATTATATCACTATTATATTCAAGTGAGAATGCTGCAGAACAATATTTTCCCAATGACAAACCCCCAAGTAGTAACATTACTTGTAAAAATAAAGTTTTAGTTGGTCGCTACGAGTGAACGCCGTGCTGACTAATGGAGCGCAGCGGCAGCTGACCGCCTCTTTCTGTGACGTCACGCCAGTAGCATGCAGGCCCAATAGTTAACTTAGGACCCGCCTCAGTACGCCCAACCAGGATTCAAATCCCGGCCTCCCCGTAAATTAAAATTCAGTTTGAAATCAAAGTGAAGCGTTAAATCATGCGACCTCTGAAAATTTTAAAATGTATTTTTTATTTATTTGAGGTATTTAACGTACACTTTCTGAACTGACTGATTATAATCAGCACAATAGAATTTCTATGATCAAGCGTGAAAGGGCCTATCAGTTTTTCCGGGAAAGGTGTTTTCACATAGCATATTTTACATGTCACAATTGACATGGGACCAACGGCTTTACTTCCCCTCCGAAGGAAGTTGTGCTACGGATTGTTATCACTCAAGAAGAATCCGTTGACCCCAGCTAGGTTTTAATCCATGGACAGACTACCGAAAAGGATTATTATCTTCTTTCTCTATTAGCACCTCATCTTACCAACCATTCGGGTTATACGCACATGTACTAATTACGCAAATGTGCTAGGGACGAGGAAGAATTAATTTAGTCGACATGAACCAGCATTTGGGTGGCGGGAGAGTGTAAGCCATTTAGGAAAAACCACCCTTATTACACACGACCGGGACTCGAACCCCGGTCTTACCATCATCGGCAGTCCAGTTTATTGCGAAAGTGACTACTTAGATATTCCAAAGTGGGTATCTGATCTAGTCCCCGGCCGTTATTTTATCAACATGAAAGGGTAAAACCTCATTTCACCAATGATAAATTTTCTGTAATGCCTGGAATCGAACTCAGGACCAGCATCTCAATAGGCAGACATGCTACCGACTGAGCTAAGCTGTCACATTCTAATATCTGAATAAAATGAATAATTAAAAAATGAACACAACATAATTAATCATAACGTTAAAACATAATAGCCTCACAAAAATGGTCACTTCTTATAAATTTCTCAACTCACACTCTACACTATTTACATTATCATTTTCCACACTCTTTACAAACCCATATCTACACTATTCACAAGTCACTGTCTACACTATGTACAAGCCACTATCTACACTATTTACAAATCACTATCTATACTGTTCACAAGCTACTATTTTCATTATTCACAAAACAATTTCTAGTCTACACTATTCACAAACCTATATCGATACTATTTACAAACCACTATTTACACTATTAACAAGCCCATACCTACACTATCTACAAGTAACTTTTTTCACAATTCACAAGTCACTATCTAAACTATTAGGTCTAACAAGCCCTTATTTGCATGATTAACAAGCCTATATCTACATTTACTACAAGTCATAACTTTCACTATTCAAAATTCACTATCTACTCTATTCACAGGTATATTAGGTGACCATTTACACAAAAGTCCAGATTTATTCGAAGACTGCCTACCCACTCTTAATTATGTATATAGGGTGCAAGGATTTTACTAGAACATTTCTTTTTTTGAACATTAAGTGTAAACACTTTTTCTTTACACTAACTAGCTTATTTCTTATTTTCATTCCACCTTGTCTTAAGGCCCGTTCATACTATACTCATACACTTATTATGCCAGTGGGTTGAAGCTGAGGAAGGTATAGTTTCATAGGAAGGGTACCCACACTCGTTAGGAAAAACACACTCGGTGCACTTGTCCAGGATTCGAATCAAAATATCCCTGTCATAGGCAGTATAATCTATTGTTAGAGTGACGACTTAGATCATTCGACCACCTGGACGGATTTATTCTCTTATTAATTCCACTTCTAATTTTCCCTCTTCAAATTGAGATTCTATCCAGCCAGTTGATAGACTCGTGGTGAAGGGATATTTCAATATCAACATTTGGAAATACCTTTAATAGTGCATTAACATTTTTATAAGACCACAAGATTACAAATTGAGTGTGCTAATATTATTATTATATATTTTACCTAAAATAGCTTCCTGGCTTCTTTATGATGGAAATATATAAATCAATAGAAATATATATAAAAACTGTTTGGGGATCCCAAGACGGATTGATACGAGGTTCTGTCTAGTTCTCTTTTATCTTGAATCGCAGTCTATAACTACTGAACAATTTCATTTTATAAGTTTGGCTGGTGCTATCATTTACGCATTTAATTTAACCAATCATGGATAAGAATTCATAAAAAATAATTTTTTAGTCTATTAAACTTAGAAGTAGAGTGAAGTGGATCACCATAAATTTTGCAGCTACCTCTATTATAATAATCATCATCATCATCATAAACTGTTTCCAGCCTGTGGTGGTATCAGTTTAATAAAACGCCTTTATTTTACTTTATCCTTACACCACTCTTCCTTCTTTAATCGCTTCCATTCTTCCCACCTCACTCGCACACTTTCTTTTAGCTGCTCCTCCCATCTCTTTCTTGGTCTCCTTTGTGGTATTTTCTCCACATTCTTCATCTCCATTATTTTCTTTGGCATCCCCTCCTTCTCCATCCTCATTACATGCCCATAACATCTCCATCATGCTTCCTCTACTATCTCTTCTCTTTCCTTGATAACTTCATAATTTTGTTTCTCCTCGTGACAGTTAACATGCTTCTCACAATCTTCATACCCATGGCCTCCACTTCCCTAGATTCTCTTACATTCAATATCTATGTTTCTGGTTTTTATGTGACTCTGGGTACATAAAACGCCCTGTACAACACTTCCTTAAACTTCAAGGGGACTTAATCATAATATAATTTTATTCATAATTTTAACTAAAGAATCAAATTCAATCATTTTTCTAGCATAGATTATAGAAATACAAAATCAAGTAAATGTAATGATGAATTATAATATATATTTGAATACTTAAATGGTAGCTTAAAAAAATAAACTTCCAGTTTACTGCATTGACATTAATATTTATAAGGCCTGTTATTATTGTAAATTATTATATTAACTCACCCTATTTATTTGAGTTGATATTCTGTATTCAACCAACAACATTAGTATAATAGTATAAAAAGCCATAGTTAAACCAGTTGTTCCTTATTGTTGTGAAAATTGGTCTCTCAAATTACATAATGGGAAGAAATTGAGGGTATTTGAAAACAAAGTTCAGTAAAGTCTCGGAAACTCAACACTCGATAAAAAGACATTCCTTGTAACTCGACACGTGTACGTGCACACAGTTGCTGGCGCCAGTCTCTACAATCTAAGGTCATTCAACTGTATAACCTATCTGTTTGTTTAACTCAAGTGGAACACAGTTTAAGGTGTCCAGTTTTAGAGGGTTTTGTTATAGACTGTACATATACTATTATAGACTGTATTTAGAAACTAGGTAAGTAATTTTAACACTTTATTTATTTTATGCAAATTCATTCGTAAAAATCGATATTTCAATAACTCGACACCATCTCAGTCCACATTATGTAAAGTTTCCGAGACTCTACTGTAGTTATAAAATTCTTGGGCCCAAAAAGCGATGAAAATACTTTATTTATCCCTGCATGTCTGAGATATAACACTCATAGTTCGGTGTTTGAGAATATTAGCTGGTACTTACATACCGTTACCCAGGAGATGCCCAATAGTACCGCACTGATCGAACATTATTTCATTGAAGGCTCTTTCCATATTTCTATGAGATGAAGTGATGGTGATAGTGAGTATGAGGATGTGTAACCAGTAGAAACTCTTAACAAAACTTATCCTGGAGGCCGTTGGGATAATCTCCAGTTCGGGAAAAATACACATGGAACCAGCCGGAAATCGAACCCGGGACCTCTAGGTTGGTAGCCAGGTGCGCTGACCACTAGACCACGGGGCCGGTTATGAATATCGTTGAGAATGGAGGAGGTTGCATAATGATGAGTTACATACCCTGTACTCGTCACCATAGGGTAATTGGAGCTCGCTGATTATGGTGGGCAGTACATGCAGCACGAATGGAAGAATCTAGAACCGTATTCAGATTACTGACTAGAAAACCTAATAGGAAGAGGCCATTGGGATGACCTAGACGCAGATAGGAGGATAACATTAGAATGGACCTGAAAGAGTTAGGGTGTGATGAGGTGGACTGGATAGAACTAGCTCAAGATAGGGATAGGGTGTAATGAGATGGACTGGATAGAACTAAGTCAAGATAGAGATAGGGTGTAGTGAGTTGGACTGGATAGAGTTATATCAAGATAGGGGTAGGGTGTAGTGAGGTGGACTGGATAGAACTAGCTTAATACAGTGATGGGTTGTAGTACCGTAAGTTGGACTGGATAGAACTAAACCAAGATAGAGATAGGGTGTGATTAATTAGACTGGATAGAACTAGCCCAAGGTAGGAATAGGGTGTAGTGAGTTGGACTGGATAAAACTATTTCAAGATAGAGATAAGATGTAATGATTTGGACTGGATAGAACTATCCTAATGTAGGGATAGGGTGTAATGAGGTGGACTGAATGGAACTACCTTAATATCAGGATAGGGTGTAATGAGGTGGACTGGAAAGAACTATCTCAAGATAGAGATAGGGTGTAGTGAGTTGGACTGGATAGAACTAGCTCAAGACAGGGATAGGGTGTAGTGAGTTGTACTGAATAGATTTAGATCAAGATAGGGATAGGAGGTAATGAGTTGGACTGGATAGAACAATCTCAAGATAGGGTTAGGGTATAGTGAGTTGGACTGGATAGAACTAGCTCAAGATAGGAATAGGGTGTAATGAGGTTGACTGGATATAACTAGTTATGGATAGGGATAGATGGCGTACTGTTTCAGGCGTGGAAATAAAATTTAGAATCTTAAAGTCCATAGAGTGAGTAAGTGATATACAAGAGCAAAGTATTAGAAATACAGCTTAAACACATTGTTTAGAAAGCTATAACAATGCTTACAGGACATGAGAGAGATATGAGCTTCTTTATGAGGAAAATTAAAACAATAATGGTTTAATGAACATTCATTCGAACATTCTTCACAGTTTATTTTAAGATGTTATGGATGAATACACAAAGGACAAATATAATTGGGACACCATTACATGACAATATTTAGACAATCTAGGTATTAAAATATGACCAAACAATGAAAAATATTATAGCTTTTATTTATGAACTGGAAATCTGATTTCCCTTAAACTTCTTAGCCTAAACATTTAATGAAAAATTATGTCTTCTGGAACATTACTTTACTTTAAGTCTATTTATAATTACTACATTTAACAACATGGTTACTGACAGCTTACTCCAAGGGGTAAATATCACAAGTATACCTGATAATCAGACATCAGCTAGTTTTAGTTAAATCTTAATTTTGTGTAAAATGTATTTCGATATTAATTTTTAAGCAATGGTATTAAGTTATGAGAATAAAACGTGCTTAAAAATAGAGTTAATACACACTAAAACACAATAGTAGTCTTATTAATTGACAAACATTGCTTATCATCAAATATAAGATAAATAAATGATACGTAACTCCGCACGGACTTTCTCGCTCTATTGTTTAAAAATTGAAATATTTACTCACAACTCCTAATGTATGTGAAATGAAATAATATACACTAGCAAACCCAAGCATATATTGCACAATACCAATGTAAAAAAAATTTTGGTCCCGGTTTTAAATTTTATAATTTTATTTTTAAAGAAATAATGGCCTCATTTCTATGTTTAGAGCGATAAAAAAGATCAATATTGGGTCCACAAGGGTCAACACTTCGTATTAAAATTTCGACATCATGTTAACATTTTCGACATTTTATTAGGTGTTGCACATCTTCATGCCATCATATTGCTATTAAATTCCTCATTTATAAATTTTGACCAATTCAAAATGTAAATATAGACTATTGAGTCTAAAATGGAGATAGATCATTGTTGTACAAACATTTTTCCTAGCGGTTTGAAGAAAAACAACACAAACTTTTTGAGAGACTTACTAATATCTAATTACTTTATGGCATTGGAGAATTATTGCTTTAAAACTTAAGTAGTATCTATTTACAACTAAAGCTTACAAAATTCTATTAATATATTTGCCAATATCTCATAAACAGTTGGTTTTATAAAAATACATTTCATATAAAAGTTTTGTATTTTTAATAGTACTACAGTTTTGCGATGATAAGTTATTTAGTATCTCAAATAGTTGTGGAGATACGGAAATTTCTGCCTCTGTAAAGTACCCTAAAAGTAATTTAGATGTCGACATCCATCAACATTACAGGTTAGATTTTTTTTAAAGTCGCAATACTTTACATTTTGTATTCGAAAAGTTAAAAAATATAAATATTTGCGTATTGCTTGAAAGTTATTTGCTTTATAAAATTATTCCACGAAATAAAATATTTATATTATAAATAGATCTACATATTTGCAATGATATGTAATTTCATATCTCAAATAGTTTCGGGGATATGATAAAGAATGATAATTTACTATTCAGACCGAAGCCCTTAAAGCCATTTTTCCGAAATATTGAGAGTAGCCATTTTGTTTATAATATTTATAAGTGTTTATAAATTAAATTTAATCAAAATCGTTTTAGCCGATTTTGAGAAAATTGACTTTTTCTTGTATTGCCCTTAAGTAAGCTACCCTTAATTTTAGGGTTGGATATCCTATTCCAAAAGTTCCTTGGGGCAATTCTATGAAAACCCTAGATACCAAGTTTTAGCCTGATCAGTAAAATAGTTTAGGCTCTAGTTGGAGGTACAGACAGACGGACGGAAATTCAAAAAACTCCTTTTTCGGTTTCGGTGGGTCATGAAACGTCGAGATTCATCAAAATCTTGAGTTCGATTTTTTTAACGATCACAATACTTCCTCTACCTGTAAGATAGCGAGAAAGTAAAAACAACATAAAGACACGAGCTTAATATAAAATATTGGTAAACTGTTTGTCTTTATTTTTTATGTACAATAAAAATGTGCTTCTATCAAGACGACTACTATAGTGTTTTAGTGAATAATAAATTCATTTTATAGCTCGTTTTATTCTCATAACTTAATATCGTAATATTTTGTATACTGTTTAGTTAGAATTATTTATAGTTCTACTATTACATCAAAGGGCAGTAAATGCAGTCATATCAATAAAGGAACAAGCACTACAGAAAAGGAAAATTCAATTATAATCATAAATCTTAAAATTTGAAATTTCTAAGTAAAAGTTACTTGAATGGAAAAAAGGGGGCAGGCAAGTTTACAATTTCCAAATCTAATAGAGTCAACTAATTTTCCATGACGTATAAAAATGAAATTTAGCAAGAAGGTATAAATAAATAAATTCCAAGTAGTTATAAAATACTTAAGATTTTAACTGGAGAAAATAGGGGAGAGGATGGAAGTGTTAGGTAAAATAAACATTTTAGGAGAGGCAGAAAATTTAAATTGGCCGGGAATAGAAGGACTACTCCAATAACGAAATTAATTTTAAATATTTACTATTTAAAAAGGGTGCTGGTGAAACGGGGATTTTAAAATTCCCAAAACTAAAATAATTAACTACTTTTCAGTGTGGTAAGAGTTTGAAATTGGTCAGGTGGATATAAGAACCACCCCGAACTATCATTAAGCTTTGTTCCTTAAATGGGGAAGGGAGTCCCTTAATATTCCTAAAACTGAAAAAAAAATGATATAAAATGGTATTAACATTCCCGGAAAGTCGAATGATGTCTGACCATATCGAATTTTAAAATTTAAGCATGAGAAATGGAAGCTTTCTTGTTTGTCTTGCTAGATCATTTATTTTAATAAATTAACAATGTTTACACATGAAAAACTAATTGACGAATTGTTTGATGGAGTAAAAAAAAAGCCACGTGTCATCAATAATAGTAGAGTTTTTACTTAACTGTTAGCTTATTTGATGCAGGAATAGTTTGTGTCCAATCACATAAATTATTATTCCTCCAAATTCTCAGAGTGAATGAGAGAGTGAAGCTATTGTTTGGTTCAAGTAATTAACGGGGAGTTAAGGGAATTGTTCTTGTTCCAAAACTTTCAAACAATTTACAATTGTTCATCTGGCCCCATATAAAATCCATTAATTTTGATGAGAATCTCTAGTTGTTTAGTTGAGTAGGTAGTTGTTTTGATATTTAAGTCGTGTTATTGTCATGATAAAAGTTGAGTTAACCATTTTGTAAAATGGAATGTTATGGTTGAATATGTAAAGCTTTACACGTGAATTACCACGGAATTTATAAGAAAACCCCAGTTATTTTGTTTAAATTTTTAATTATCAAGCTTGGCTCAATGATTATTAAAGGCTTAACCCCAAATAGTTTGGACTAGGTCTATTTTTATATGAATTCAGTCAAGTTGGAGTGGAGAGAGGATAAGAAAACTACGATGAAATATCCTAGCTGGAGAACCATCCCAGTTCCCTCAGCCGAGGTTAAAACTTAAACCTTTCTGACACTGAAAATAACGTATATTGCGAGCTTGATGCCTTAGTTCTTGGCATGAGAAAATAAAATATTGTCATTTGGAATTAAGTTGTTTTTCCCCATATCAGTGGTCTAATGTTCTAAGGCGTCATACTCTCAACAGACTGGAGTGCTGATGACGAAGAGATCAGGGTTAGAATTCCAGTCAGGTGTAAGCTTACTATGTGGGAATTTTACTAAATGGCTTTCCAACCACCCTCCACGCAAATGCGTGTACACTTCCTCTAAATTCAAATTTCCTCATCTCAAACCCATTAGCGTAATTAATACATATTCATATAAGCCGAACGGGTACTAAGTTGCAGGACTAAAGAAAAAGTTTTTTTCCGCATTTTAGTAACCGAACCTTAATCACTCTTATGGAAGAGGGACGAGGAAGGTTAAATTTAGAGGAAACGTGCCCAAATTTACGTGTGGGGAAGATTGGAGACCATCCCTAATACACCTGCCTTGGATGTAAATCCCGACATCCCCATTACTGGTAAATGAGACTAAATGAGTTAAATGACCGAACGCCCACAGATGCGGGGTGGGCTATGCTGACGAACATCAACAAAGATAAAAATAGTCAATTTTGATCAATTAAATCAAATATATAAAAAATAAAACAATATAGTGTTAAGTGTTGATTGTAGGAGCCAGACAAAGCTACAGGTAAATTACTCAAGTGTATAGGTATTAAGTAATATAATGGTGTGTGTGGGCTACATCAATCTGTTGCTTAGTTTGTGGAAAGATTAACCAGTAGGCCTACTAATGTACTGTTGCCTAGGGGACGCTCGAATATACTAATCGTACATCCTTTCCGTGAAGGCTATTTCCATGTCCCGATGAGGTGAGAGCGTGATGGTAGTGAATGGAAGGAGGTAGAGCCAATGAAGATTTTAACATAACTTAAACCTAATTAACCAAACCCTGGTGACCAAGGGAATGACTTTCTCTTTGAGAAAAATCCTCTAGTACCAGCAGGGAACCGAACCGGGGACCTCTAGGTCAGCATCCACGGGCTCTGAACAATATACCACGAGGCTGGTTTAGGTATTACGTTTTGCAGGATCTTCTAAGAAATACATTCTCAGAAAATCAACACATATTTTATCAGTCAACAATGAACCGCTGAAAATTAAAATTGGAAACCAGGAGTTAAGAAGCATAGAGCATTTCAAGTACTTGGAAAGAATGGTGACAAAGGATGCTTACAGCACCAAGGAAATTGGGTCGAGGATCACCATGGTAAGGAGGTTTTAAACAAGAAGAGGTTACTGCTGACCAGAAAGTTGAGTTTGTAACAAAGGAAGAAACTGATTAAATGCTACGTTTGGAGCATCGCCCTGAATGGATCAGAAACTTGGACTCGTAGTAGGATGGAAACGAAATAATTAGAAAGCTTTGAAATGTGGTGCAAGAGAATACTTGAAAAGATCAGGTGGTCAAACAGGTTGACAAATGAAGAATTCCAAAGAATAGTGGGTGAAAAGAGAACAAGTTTGGATGTGATTCTTTGGCACAAATAAAAATGGATCATACATATCTTAAGTATGAACTGTCTTCTGCACGATGTCATGGAAGGCAAAGTTGAAGGAAATATAAACTTAGGAAGAAGGATAATTCAAATATTGGATGACTTTAAGGAAAGAAGAAAGTTCTGGGAGCTTAAGGAGGAGGTGGACAAGGTGCATTGGCGGTCTAAGCTTAGTCAAAAAGAAATTGACCTGTCGTAAGACAGAGTATATAATTATAATCATTTTAATTTCAATTTACTTTATTATAGTGCTGGCCAACAGTCGTGAGACCTATGACAAGCCAGCAGGAAAAGTACACAAGTACCTTTCAAGCACGTATGAAAAAAAAAAAAAAAAAANACAATAATAGCTAACTAATGATACATAATGATGAATAGTTACAAAAAAAAAGGAAATAATAATAATAATATAAATTTTAAAATAAAAATAATAAAAAATAACTAAGGAGTACTGAAAGCATAGTTATTCAAAAGGCAGTAACAATAAGCAAACAAATAAAGCAGAGTATTAATATTGTAAATTTAAATATTTGAGGCAAAACCTCTACAGGATAAACTACTGTCAAGGGCGTCCCTTATATAACTCTGTGAGTTTGGCTTTTCTTTTACGATAACAATTGAACACGACAAATCTAAAATTGGTACTAATGATACAACGTCCTGTAGGGCTCACCTGGTAAGAGTTGTTGAGAAAAAATAATCTTGGATTATGAGAGTCCCAAGAAGGATCATGAATACCTAGATGATCAACGGAAAATTTACAAGAAATTTTGCTATTGAAAATATTAAAAACAAAAGGGGAATCACAACAAAGTCTACGCGAGAAGAGAGTTTGGAGCACTAAGAGGTTTCGAATTCTGTCATAATCATAACAAATCCTGTTAGTAAAGAATTTATCAAAGCACCCAGCGACAAATTTTTGTTGAACGCTTACCAACCTGAGAGAGTCGGTTAAGGTAGTATAATTCCAGGCAACAGTAGCATATTCTAGCTTAAATCCAACCAGGGCTTAGTACATACATACAAAAAAAAGTCAACTTTCTTAAACGATGTGGTAATAAATTTAATAATCCCAAGTAAGTTCAATGCTTGGGATATTATTTGGTCATCATGATAGTGGAAGTAGAGTTTGTTTTCCAGGAGAACACCAAGATCATTAATAAATATAAAGGGAGCGAAATCTGTCAACATTGATCAATTTATAAGTAAAAAATATAGGATTAGTTTTCTTAGTAAAATATATAGAGTTGCGCTTAGATTTATTAATGTACATTTCATTTTCAAAAGACTACTGTAAAATACCATTTATATAATTTTGTAAGTATATACAATATGCAATTAATTTGATAGATTTGAATAGTTTTACATTACCCGCAAAGAGTAATTAACTATATGCGTTTAAATATTTACCAATGCCATCAATATAAACATTAAAGAGAAGAGGACCTAAATTAGAACCCTGAGGTAACCCACAAGGGGCTAAAATGTGTTGGAGGTGTGTGAATCTATTTTAATAGAAAATAATCTATCATTCAAATAAATGCAAAACCAATTTACATATGAGTGAAATAGGCCGAAGTTACAAAGTTTCGAAAGAATAATACTATGCGGACAAGTCTTAGTTTAGTCAGTATAAATATCATCAACCTGGCCTTGGATGGAGACTTGAGGGGAAACATTCCCCAGAAATTCTACTAAATTTGTGACAATAGATTAATTTTTTATAAAAGCATGTTGATTTTCTGAAAGTTTCTTCTTTAGGTGGTGGAAAGTATGCTCATGTATTATTTTCTTTAATACGTTAGAGAAAGCATTTAAGAGAGAAATAGGCCTATAATTACAGACATTTTTTATACCTCCTTTTTTATACACAGATATGACAACAGATTGTTTCCATGTAAGGAGAAAATTTTAATTTGACAGGCTAATGTTAAAGATATGAGCTAACAATGGACTGAAAATGTTGGCACAGCCTTTAACAATAAAGCTTGTAATTCCATCTGGCCTGGTACATTTATACGAACTCAACTTTTTAATAGCATTAGCAACATCCAACGATTTAATGTGGAATGGATACAAGGACACGCAAGTTTCAATAACGGGTCAGGGTAAGATAGGTAAGACTTAATTACACACTGAATGAAAGTAGGTTCCAAACTCATTTGCCATTACTAGAGGAATCGTTATAATCTTGCCATTAATCTCTAGATTTGACGGTGATACTTTATTCACACGAGTATTTTTAACAAATTTTTACAAAACACCTTGGGTTTTCTTTTGATACTATTTTATTTTGAGTTCATATAAATGGCTCTAGCTATAGTGAAAGTTGTTTTAGCTAATTTATGGAAGTGTGTAGAACGTGAATAAAGTTCATTATTATTGGTTTGCTTAAACATTTTGATAATTTATTTTTCCTAATATATTATTTAAGCGTAGAAGAAAACCAATAAGGATATTTGAAGGAATTTTGAAAAGAAATTTGAGGATAAATCGTTTTGATTTTCCTTTGGTCTAATTTGATGAAATTATCTGTGGCCAAATTAACATTAGTAGTAAAATAAATATATTAGGCCAACCAGAAATGGCAAGGTCATTGTAAAGATTGAAGCAATCTCCACGTGCATAATCGAAATATGTGGTGGGGGTAGCATTATTTTTAGTTGCAATGGGTACATCTAGTGTAATCAATAAGGGTGGATGAGCTAACACAATATTTACTAGGGGTTGAGAGCTATGAGTTACCAGGGCGTGGTGGAAATAAGCAAAAACAAGGTCTATAAGTTAAATATCATTACTATTAGTAAGTTAAGTATCATAACTATCAGTTCTTATCCTTTTATATTATTGGATGCAAGAAGCTGAGTAGCTTTTAATTTAATGTAGAAATGAAATAAACTTTGAACATGATGATATTTCAAAAGCATTTTAGGGCAGTTAAAATCACTTAAGAGTATTATTCAAAGGGATAGTTGGTCAAAGCACCTTCAAGAAATGTAAAGTAATTACAAAATAATAATAGTAATACCAACAATACTAACATTTTATTATAAATCATTACTGAAATAAGATATAGTAACTTTTATAGCTGTTTGATAAGATTCTTCTTATGAAAATTGGAGTGTAGGTACACGTTTAATACTAGTTTTATGTCTGTCTACGACAGTTTGATTATAATATTAACCAACCTAACTAAACCTAACCTTCAATTGATAAGCACTTGTAAATTTGGGCTTTGTTAAAAAAATAATCTTTGTCATTTATTACGTAAGATTGGATGGAGTGAAGGTGAACAGATAGTTTTTTTCAAATCTAGAAAAAAAAATGAAAATCTGGTTCCGCTAGGTTTTATACCATGGTCTTTACTACAAGTGTGAAAAGTTTACGCTTTTTAGGTCATCTAGGGGTTTCTGGAGGGTGTAGAAAGATATACACACATACATTAGGAAATTATACATAGAATTGATGATTTACTTTACATCCATTTAATCCGCGTCGGTGGGTGGGCACTCGGTCTAAACATCAAGGTTGTCTAGTCTGGTTTGCTTATCGATGTTCGAATCCTAGTAGAATGCATTGAGATTCGTTTACCTACAGGTTTTACCCCTCTCCCTCCACGCAAACACCTGCATATATAATACATCAAATGTATATATAAATGTGAATACTCGGATGGGTAGCAAACGCTTTTCAAAAAATGCATTATAATTGGTTCACTCAAGACATATATTTGAGATGTAAAAAACATATCACTTTATAGCAAACTCTCATCAAAATAGCTTTCAAATAAATATATGTATTTTGATAAAAACATGTAGTTTACTTTTTTAAACACATATTGTTGCTGGCTACCCAACACCTCCCCTCCTTCCCCCATAATAAAAACAACTATGAATTGAAAACAGTGACTGGGTGTCAGTCTAGAAATACATCACTGTTCAAATTTCTCTACGGTCTAAGCTTCATGTTTACTTCTTATTTATATCTATAATCAGACAGAACAAATACATTAAAAGTAATACAAAAAGTAACCTATATAACATCTAGGTTTCAAATAACATTTTTATTTTCAAATGTGCTTCGGTATTCCCGTTTACTGTTTTCTACGTACTCTCTTCGGTTCTCATTTTTCAATAAATATGTCAAGAGCTTGGCATACAAATCTACGTAAGAATTCAAACATCTGGAAAAATGCAAACATTAAGACCCCTACAAATATGGCTTATTTATTATTTGTTTGGTGCTTCAAATCTTAATGCCCTTTCCAGCTGTCATAATATTTTTCTTTTAAGTAATAAATCTCATTATATGTTATATATCACGATGGAAGAGTTTATTTTACTAGGCGTACTATACAACAATTTTTAGGTAAAAAAACTTCATTTAATAATAACCTTTATTCTGTCTTAGTTAATTTATCCGATTTTTTCATTTTTTTATTCTACTGTATTTGTTCATAGGATACATCCATAAGTTATAAATATGTGTTTAAATTGCATTCAGCGTAACCACAGATTTGTGTGATATGGCTAGTGGGGAATGTAGAGCAAGTTTTATTTTATTTGATAAATTTGGCAATTTAGAAGCAAGATTTAGCTATGTATATATTTAGTTATATGTATATATACTATAGCTAACTGTTGCAATTATTAAACTTATATTAAATATACGAGTATATATTTAAACATACAAATTATATATATATATTATTCTGTTATAAAGCCACATGGCTGACTCACTCATTTACATTAATGTTTACCCACTTCCATATTAGCTAGAAACTTGAAATTTGGCAAACTTATAGCTTTTAGCCTGTAACAGACGGAAAAATTCCATAAAGTTTAAAAAAAAAATGTAAACCCCCCCCAAAAAATCAAAATGGCGGATAAAGTTTAAAATCGGTGCGGACCTTTCTCAGTAGGTCTCTTGTGCCTAAACGCTAAGACCTATCAAAAAACGGCTCTAGAATTACATTAGTTTACATCCACTTGCAAATAAAACTCACTGGGGGTTTAACGAGCAAAGCGAGTACAGTATATACAAGCAGAGAGAATGTGTGTGTGTTTTTGGGTGTGTGGGTGTGTGTGGGTCCAGTAAAAGATAAAGCACTTCTAAATGAGTTGTAAGGCTTAAATTTGGCAGGAAGGTAGAGGAATTGCACCATATGAACATCAAAATCTTATATTGGGGCTCTAAAAATGAGGGCATTATAATTTTAAAAAAACCTTTCTAGATGAGATAGAAAATTAAAATTTAGCATACGGATAGAGAGACAAGACCAGATAGCCAAAAAAAATCTAGAAATAGAAAATTTATAAGAATTCATTGGAGAAAAGGGAGTGAGGGCTCAAAAATTATAAAAATAAAATAAATTAATAGTTACAAATTTGCTAGATATTTGAAATTTAGCAGACAGCTAATGGGGCTGCTTCAAATCATTAAAAAGGCTTAAAATTTAAGTTATTTTGCTTGACTCAGGTGGGTATAAGGACCATCTCAAACGGTATAAAAGTCTGAAAATTCATGAATTTCAAAATTAGGAGTTAAAAATGGGAAGGGCAGGTACACTGAAAATTTCCAAAGCTAATATATAAAGCCATATTTTTGGGGATAAAACATTTAAATTTGGCATTCAAGTAGATATATCTTCCCGGATAGCCGAATGACGTCCAAACAAATGGAATTACATTTTTTTCTGCACCGTGTTTTACTACCCGTCCAAGTTATACGCTTATGTACAATTTTAATAATTTATTTGGAACGAGGGACGTTGAATTAAGAGGAAATGTGCCCACATTTGCGGGGATAGAGTTAGGAAAATCATTCAAGAAAAAACTATCCTCAGTACACTTTACTAGGACTCGAACCCCAATCTCCCTATTATAAGCAATATAGTCTAATACGAGAGTGATGCCATAGACCATCCGGCCACAGAAGCAAAGGAATTTCAAAATGGAAGAGTTTAAAATATACACAGCTAGTATATAACACTATTTTTAATCTGGTCAAAAGTTTGAATTTGGTAGGCACGTAGAAATGCCATACAAGAAAACGAAATAAATCTTAACATTTCAAATTGGGATTGTGTAGCTTAACATCTTTCCACAATAATTAGAAAATCTACTTTTCAGCAAGTAAGAAAATTTAAATTTGTCAAGTTGGTAAAAGGACCTCCTCCCCTCATAACTATAAACGCTGGAGAGTTTGGAATTTAAAAATCAGGTGCAAGGAAAGGGGGGAGGAGGAGGCCCTAAAAATTTTCTAAGCTATTAAAAATCATCTAAATATGAAGAGAACTTTAACTTTGTACAAGCCGAGGAAAAATGTCTAAAAATAAATGAATACGAAGACTAAATATCATATTAAAGGGGATACATTAGTTTTGAGATTACTTAGCTAAAATTCTGGAAGTGACATAACAATTAAAATATATATATATATATAGTGACAAGGCTTGGGAAAACACGTTATTCATTATTTAATATGTGTCTGTAACAGAGTATATTAATTCGTTTATGCTCTTTGGTGAAATGTGATGCTTTGCTCCCCGACATGTTTCTGTAACAATGTATATGACTTTATTTCACTTATATTATGATACTCCTTAAGTAAGTATTGCGTTGTCAATGGATTGCGTTCGTTTGTGCACTCAGTTTGTGGACTAGGTAATATTTTAAATATATAGTTTTATAAATGTACTTAAAGCCATAATTGGTTTATGCTTGCAATAGTTAACTCATGATTGTACACAGATTAACTATCAAAATAATGTAAGCTGGATGTTGAACGTTGTAATTTGACGAGGCTTACAGCGCGAAGAACGGGTCAAACTTCTAGTGTATATACATACGCACTAAATACACACTTTATAGACTATATATACACTATATGTGTTGGATAAACTAATTCTTGCTTTCAAATTATCAAATTTATCAAATAAAATAAATATGGGTTTTACATTACCCAATAAGTCGGACTACACGCATCGGGGTGCCCGTGGAATTAAATCAGTGTTATGTAGTTTGGTTTGGCGTGGATGGGGAAGTAAGGGGCTTGCACTACAGTTGGGTGTAGTAAAGGTAATTCTACCTAAATTTTATACCACTCTCCCTTAACATGCATTTCCATTTCCTCTAAAACAATATATTCCACATATCCCTATCTAATCATCGTAATTAAAATGCATATAGCCCAACCAGGTATTAAGAGGTGATACCGCTAATCCCTGCTTCAGTATGTGAGCTCCATTTTACATTTATTATTATAAATTAATTTTGAATGGATTTTATAAACTGACAACGTACACTCCGTTAAACCTGAAAGCTAGCACGCTTAACGGGTTAAAAGGTCCACTCCAACTTCAGCGCAACAATGAACCGTAGGCCTTTGCGCATCGCCGCACGCTTTATTATTTATATGTATTTAAATAGTACCACTCAACTGGATCGCAGCGCTTCGTGCCTGCGCACAAATAGCCCAAGAACTTTAGCATGAAAGTTGGCGAAAGTGTGAACAAAATATGATAAAGCTTAAAATTTGGATTTCGCTCCTATATGGTATGCTGAACAACATACTGAAACTCCCCTAGAATCTCACGTGTGCTTCCTTGTTTTTAGAGCAAAAAGAGCATAAGTGACACAATTCCCACATTTTTAATCTAAAAACTATGTGGGTCTGCCTTCTTTAGTTAAATACAGAGCACTGTGGACAATTTACACAAGTAAAGTATATTAGTTATATTTTATAATATGTTGTATGGAAATAGTTTTTTTTTTCTTAAATCAAGTACAGCTAAATATCACATTCTTCTCTTACGTACGAAAATATGCAGCAATTCTACCATTTGGTAGATTGTAAATACTCATGCAACTTACTTCACTCTCATAAGCTTTAAAATGTTTAATATTTCACAAAAAAACAAACAGATAATTAAATATAAATGCATATTGGGAAAAATCAGTTAGCGAATACCATCGTATCAAATACATATATACAGCAGACAATAGACAACAAAATGAGGAATAAAACGTTTAATACCTAACTGTTTCATCTCCACTGACGACCTATCAGTGCTATAACAATTAAACGTTGAGTCCACATTAGTTGCGTTGTTTGTCAGTATGGTTTTGATTATCTCGAACAAGCAGGCACAGGAAAGTGCCACTGCCAATGCACCATATGTTCGCGGGGATCACGACATTAAGGGTGTGTTTCGCGTGTGTTTGTTGAGTGTTATCTGTGTGAAAATGGAATGTAATTGTGTGTAATTCTAGAATGAATATAGTGTGTGTGATATGTGGTTCTACTGGAGAGGGAGATAACATTGTGACAGTCGGAAAGAAGGGCCTGAATGGGCTGATTGTTGCGAGTAATGCACGTTGAGATTGACTTTCTCACAGGTTTGGTTCGCTTCAGCCTATAAATTTGCATTAAGTATATATACATATATGCTCATTTGTACTGTGAAATGAATGTGTTATAATATATGTTAACATTTCGTAGCCAGCACTTATAAAAGAATGCTTACTTTGCACCTTTTATTTTTTGTGTAAAATGTAGAGGTCGTAGGAGTAGCTGCTATGAACAACATTGTAGGAAAAATGTTTGGCGATGTGAAGCTCAGGCGTAAGATAGAAGGGACACCATTGAAAGCAGTTAACTTAAGTAATACAGTGCGAGATCAAACCGTACCAATCAGATCGCATATGTTATTCATGCGTGTATTGTCCGTGATGAGATCTGACCCAAATTTGATTTCATTCTTAAAGTATGAACTTGCAACTGAACCTCCATCTCTTTTTAATTAAATAACAATGAAAAAGACAAATAAGTCTGCTCTAGCAGCTCTATTTCCATCATTTACTTCAGAGTTGGATATTAACCAAAAATGAAGAAACATCAACAATCGTGGACGGTGGATACTTACTACACACTGTAATCTGGCCTCACCCTACTACGTTTTGCCAGCTTTCAGATGCATATGTCAACTTCGTGCATACGCACTTCCCTTCACTGACAGTCGTTTTCGATGGTTACCTGGCTTGAAGTACTACTAAGGGGGAAGAACAGAAACTCTGAGCCCTCAAGAATCTTGTTGTTGAAGTGGTTTTTGATTTTCGTATTATGGTACAATACCGACAACAGATTACCTTGCCAATCATATAAACAAGACAAACCTAATCCAAATGCTTACTTTTTCATTCAGGAATGCAAAGATTTCTGTACTTGAAATTAAACCTGACGCTGACACACTGATAGTTGATACGGCCCTTACACATGAAGAATCTGGGAGAAAGGTTACTGTCATTGGAGCAGATATTGATGTACTAGTTATGTTGATTGTACAAGCAATAACGGCAGCCCAGATTACATTTTCCAGTTCTACCATTGATAATACCATAGGGAAATAATACAGAATGATAAGGTGTCGGACCTCTGTGCTGAGGGTCCGGGGTTCACTCCTCTCGGCACAGATTTATCTGGTTACCAAACCCTTCCTTCACCTCTGACAAGACGTGTATTAATCACAACTTGTGAATGTGAGGAATGCCAGGCCTCCACCGTGATTCGGATTCCACGCTAAACTGTAGGTCCTCCATTTCATCTCACAATCACCCTACCATTACACATTAGCGTAAGTGTGTATAAACCGAACCGGTAGTAAGACGCGGCGCTAATAATAATAATAATAATAATAATAATAATAATAATAATAATAATAATACAGAATGGTGGGGATACAAACAGAAATAGGTGATCTTAAGGAATGCATTTTTTTGAGGATTGGACTGTGAAACTAGGACGAACAATTTTTAAAGTATTATTAAAGTCATTGCCAACATATTTTTTTACATTTTATAAATTATAACTGGATTTATCATCGCAGTTCAAGACACCCAACCAAACACTGTATGATTAGAATTCACAATGACTTGGAGTTACGGGAATATTAAGTAATTTACTGCCTGTTTATTGGTTCAAAAGTAGGTGTCCTCCAAAAGTATTTTTAATATGTATATTTTAAGTTATGTTCATTTATGTTCTTATAAGGTAAAACAAGTTAGGGAAATGCTTTTTGTAATAATCCGAAAGGCAGTGAAAATTGTATCATAGCTTAGCTGCAACTTACGTTGTTTATGCCCGAAATTAAGTAATCTCCCCATCTCTCTTCCCTTTAATACAGCTATGATACCTTTTTTGTCCAACTTGGTCATCGTGCTCTGTATTTAACAAAAGGAGGTGACAAAATGTCGGAATTTTGCCACTTGCACTATTTTTACTCTAAAAACGGGGAAGCTCACATGGGATTTTAAGAGTTTCAATATTTGGTTCATCATACCAAATAGGACTGAAATCCAAATTTTCAGCTTTATCATATTTTTCTCACGGTTTTACGCTAACGTTACTGGGCTAAAAGAGTCTGGTAGAGATAATAAAACGTGGGGAGGCGCGCGGCGCAGTGCTTGCTGCAGTGGGAGCTGGCCTTAACTATGGTGCTGCTTATATGATAAGGCCATAATGTAAGTAAACTGAGTGTATATTAGTATAATATACAGTATTACTTGCTATAAAATGACGTGGAAATATACAGTCCTAGTCTTTAAGATAAAATTACAGTAGTATATATACACCACTATTTCCTTAGTTATATTTGTTTCTTGATTCTTTCCTTAATTTTGATCCATTTTGTTTACATTTTACAGCCTTTTACTTTTCCTTAACACTCTTACAAACAATATTATGTGTTGTCATTTTTGTTTAATAAATAACAATGTCATTCAAGAAATACTAGGAATGGGGTTCCTAAAACTGCCCGCTAAACACACCTGATCTAAGCACATGATGAGAATCTCTGGTTTGAATCCTGACTACATTAGGAAACACTCCTGGTGTGTCGGTACAGTGACACGACCAACGGTTTACTGGCCAGCAAGACAGTCTCTATAGTAGGGATAAAGGTTTGTAGGAATAATGCAAGTGCGCACAGGGTAGGACTGAGAAATGGTTGTACTTGTGATATACTGTATAAAATGTGCCTACATCGATCGGTACAACATATTTACCGTAAGCAGAAAATACTGTCATGGGTGCGGGTACGATCAAGGTTAGTAGCCTGGTCTACGCTATTTAAAATTACTACAAAAAACTTTGACATAATAGCCTCAGATGACCAAAACTATTATGGGCAGCTGAGGTTAAAACTGAAGGGCCCATCTCTCGATAAAGTGTATAATAAAATCGTTGGAGCATATTTCGAGAAAATTGAGTTTATCCTTTTTGCTCTTCAGTAAACTACCCTTAATTTTAGGGTTGGATTTATAATTCCAAAAAATTCCTCGAAGAAGCCTCATGAAAACTCTAGACACCAAATTTTAGCCCAATTAGTAAAATTGTTTCGGCTCTACGCTGAGATACAGAAACACAGACAAAGAGACAAACAGAATTGAAAACCAACTTTTATGTTTCAAGGGGTCATGAAACGTTGACATTTATTAAAATATCGAGCTCGAAATTTTTAGGTGATCACAATACTTTACTCTACGAGTGGTCGATAGAAAGTAATTAGAGGTTTGGCCAGACAATTAACAACGGTAGGAACTATAATTTATAAAATATAAATACAAGCTGAGCTTTGAATACTCTCTTCCCGTTATTTAGAATATTTTACTTCCTTTAAAACCACATCGTTGGGCACGTGGACTCAACGTCAAGCTTGTTTAGTTTGCCTTGCCAGTGACGGGAGGTTGAAGTTAGAATCTAGAGTAAGTGTGCTGAATTTTGTTACTGAACGGTTTCCCACTCTTACTCCACGCAAATGTATGTATGTATGTATGTTTTACTCAAATTTTAACTTATCGATCCCTACTTTTTTAGCTTAGTAAATATGCTTATAAAACGTTAGTAAATAAATATATAAATATTCTAACACTTCTTCTTACTACCAGTTCGGATTATATGCCTATGTACTTATATCTCTGATATATTAAGGATGAGTAAGTTGAAATGTAGATTACGTGTACCCTCATTTACGTGGAGGGAGAGTAGAAAACCATTTAGGTACGTCCAACTGGGATTCAGACCCTGACTTTCCCGTCATCAGCAGTCTATTCTCTTGCAAGAGTAACGCCTAGACCATGCATTCACCGAAGTGGGAACTATTTATATAATGTGAATCAATTCGCTAACTTTAAAAAAAATTGTTTGAAGTATTTAATGTGCACTTTTTGAACCGACTGATAGTATCAGCATGCGAGAAATTCTATGAGCGTGGGTGAAAGGATCTACCAATTTTTACGGGAAAGGTAGTTTAATATACCTTTCAGTGTTATTCAATAAGCCATAATCGAAGTCTTTACTTTTCCTCCCAAGGAAGTTGTGCTATGGATTTGTATTACTTAAGAAAAATCCGCCGAATTAAGCTGGGTTTGAACTCACGAACATCGAATTCTGAGACGAGCACTTTACTTCAAGACCACTGAGGTCGAAAATCTTTTATAAGAACATTACTTTTTTTTATAACAATACTTGATTTGTATCTTTTGTGTCGCATTCAGAAATCAGATCCATTATTCATATAAATATAGCTTCAAATGTAATATCTCAGTCATAACTCCAAAATTAATGAGACAGAACTATGTTATTTGAATTATATCATGCATGCAAATTGTGCAGAGATGTTAGAGTAGTGATGGAAACCTTTGAATTCCAATTGTTAAAACTCTGAAATGTGAATTCCGACAAAGCTTCAAGCTTTGTTTTTAATTATTATATAATCAGTGGAGTTGGAACTTCGGTAGGGGTTAGAAGTAGTCAGAAGGTTTATTATAACGCTGGAATAAATTTGCACCCTCTCCCCCCTTAAAACAACATCAGTCATCCTCTTGATTTTTTTTATCCTTCTGATACCATGCGAAATTAAACAATTAAAGTATCAAAATTTTAAAAATTATAGTTTTCTATCAAAATACATATATTAATTTGAAAGCTTTAGTGATAATGGTTGTCTTGTTTAAAGCTATATTTACTTTCTCTCGACCAAGCAGAAATTTCCGATCTTGATCATAATTTTATCTCCGCAACTATTTTAGATAAGAAATAATGTAGCACTGTAAAGATGTAGTACTATTAAATATAAAATTATTTTATTTGAAATATATTTTTATAAAATCAATAGTTTTTTAGCTATAAGCCAATATATATATATATATATATATTGGCTTATAGTTCAAAAACTATTGATTTTATAAAAATATATTTCAAATAAAATAATAATAAAATAAAATAATAGGAACAAATCTGTCAAACAAAGAGCATAACAAGCAATTTAATTTTCAAAGATTTGAATTAAATATATAAAACTTTTTGAATGGGTCAGATTACACGAGCATGTTACGTGGAAGAAGGTATATATTGGCTTATAGCTCAAAAACTATTGATTTTATAAAAATATATTTCAAATAAAATAATAATATAATAAAATTAAATAATAGGAACAAATCTGTCTAACAAAGAGCATAACAAGCAATTTAATTTTCAAAGATTTGAATTAAATATATACATATATTTAATTCAAATCTTTGAAAATTAAATTGCTTGTTATGCTCTTTGTTAGACAGATTTGTTCCTATTATATTATTATTATTATTATTAGTATTATTATTAGCACCGCGTCTTACTACCAGTTCGGGTTATACGCACTTACGCTAATGTGTAATGGTAGGGTGATTGTGAGATGAAATGGAGGACCTACAGTTTAACGTGGAATCCGAACCACGGTGGAGGCCTGGCATTCCTCACATTCACAAGATGTCTTGTCAGAGGTGAAGGAAGGGTTTGGCAATCAGATAAATCTATGCTGGAACCGAGGATTGAACCCCGGCCGCCAGCACATAAGTCTGACACCTTACCCCTAGACCACCAGGTCACCTACTCTAACCCTAAAACTAAGGGTAGTTTACTGAAGAGCAAAAAGATCAAAAAATCGATTTACTCCAAATGGGCTCCAACGAATTTTGATTAAAATTAATTTCAAACATTAATAAATATTCCAAACAAAATGGCTACTCTCAATATTTCGGCAAAATGAATAAGGGATCCAGTCTGATGGGTAAATTATCTTGTTTTATCATATCTCCGAAACTATTTGAGATATGAAATTACTCATTATTGAAAATATGTAGATCTATTTATAATACAAATCTTTTATTTGAAACATATTTTTATAAAACCAATAACTTTCAATCCATACGCATATGTATATATATATATATATATATAAGCTTTCCGAACACCCAAGGCAAAGTATTGCGACCTTAAAAAAATCTAACCAGAAATGTTGATGAATGTCGACGTCTCATTACCCCCCAAACCGTAAAATGGGGTTTTTGGAATGACGTCTGTCTGTGTGCCTATTTAACCCTAAGATTAAGAGTAGTTTAATAAAAAACTAAGAGAGAAAAATCTATTTTATCTCAATCGAATCCAACAATTTTGATTATAATTCGTATCTAGGCGTTGATTAAGATTATAAATAAAATGGCGATTTTCATTTTCCCATGAAAATTACTTTTAGGGCACTTTACTGAAGCTGAAATTTCCGTATTTCCGCAACTATTTGAGATACTAAATAACTGATCATTGAAAAATTTTAGTACTGTTAAAAAATAAAAGACTTTTACTTGAAATATATTTTCATAAAATCAATAGTTTCTGAGATATTGGCAATATATTAATACTATTTTGTGAGCTTTAGTTGTGGAGAGATATTACTTAAGTTTTAATGTAATAATTATCTAATGCCATAGAGTAATTAAATAGAAGTAAATCTCTCAAAAAGTTTGTGTTATTTTTCCTTTAACCTCCCAGGAGAAATGTTTGTACAACAGTGATCTATCTCCCTTTTAAACTCAATAGTCAATATTTACATCTTTTATTGGTCAAAATTTATAATGAGGAATTTAATAGCAAGATGTGCAACACATAATAGGATGTTTCTTTAAAAATTAAATTGTAATATTTAAAACCTGGACTTATTTTTTTTAACGTAAGTATAGTGAAATGTATGCTTGGGTTTGCTAGTGTGTTATTTTGTTTCACATATATACGAGTTTTGTTTAAATATCTCAAATTTTAAACAATAGAGCGAGAAAGTCCGTGGGGAGTTCAGTACCATTTATTTAATGTCATAACACTATCTCAATAAACGTTTGAGATCATAGAAGCAATATATAAACCCAAAAATTCTAAAATAAATATTTTAATTAGTAAATAAACACTTTAAAAAAACCACACATAATTGCACCAAAATTATTTATTTGAAAGAACGCCCACATATTTTTACACAATATAAAACATAAATAAGCCACCAATACTGTATACAGTAGGCATGTTGAGATACTTGACACTGTTTTTTATTAATTTGTCAATATCGGGTTCAATGTTGGACACAGGTATTCGCAAGCTTCCCTACAAATGTTCTTCAGTCAGACGAGAACAACCTCTTGATTTGATCGTTTTCACTAAATAAAATGACTGTTCACATAAGTATAGGTGCCTCTGACTCATATTCCCGTTTATATAACATGATTATTCAATGTTTCTGTTTTCTTAGGCAAGTAGTTTTTATCAAAATCTAATAAAGAAACTTCTGAAAATTTTGCTTTCAATTCACAGTTACATTGAAGATAAATTGGCCCCATCTGGAAATCAGGTTGTGCAAAACCAGAAAATTTGATGTTCTGGTTGGATTTCCGAACACAATTTTAAATTATTTCGTCACCTTGTGGACCGCATAAAGTGAGGCAAAGGCCCAAAGGCCACAGGTTGTGCACAGCTTATTTAAACCATGCGACCACTGTTGTGGGAATTTTGTCTTATTTTATATGTGGGTATTATTATTTTAATTCCCGCGATAAGCATTAGATGTGTTTAATTGTAACGATAATGCTTTAATATTCGTTTTAATATTACATAAGGCTTTTAGAATTCAACTGTTCTTTGTTAGAGGACTTTGATACCGAAATGTATCGTTGACTAGAATTGAAAACCCTTAAGATATTATAACGAGTGCTTCACTTTTTCAATTTTTACATTCTCGCACCCCTCGTGTAGAAACAGTATTGCATTCATCAAACAAATGGGGCTAGAGATTTTTTTTTATGTATATCAACGTTTCATGACCCACTGAAACCTAAAAAGCGTTTTTCGTGATGCCTTTTGTCTGTCTTTGTGCTATTGGGACTAGAGCAGAAACCATTGTGACGATCGGGCTAAATCTTGGAAACTATGGTTTTTATAATGTTCCCCCGAGGATTTTTTTGGAATTAGATATATAAACCTAAAATTAAGAATACTTTAATAAAGGGCAGAAAGAAAGCGAAGGAAAAGGATTTCCTCGAAATTCGCTCATACGATTTTGATTAAAATTTCTATCTAGACACTGTTTACCAATGAAAACAAAGTCGCGCATCTAATTTTCCCTTGAACAATGACTAACTTTATATAAGTGAATATTTCCAATTTTTTTCATATCTCCGCAACTAATTGAGGTACGAAATAACTTATCCGTGCAAAATTGTAGTTATATTAAAATCTGAAAATGTTTTATTCAAATATATTTCTATAAACACAATAGTTTCTGAAATATTGGTAAATCTATTTTATGATTTGAGATTTTGGAAACTAATTGTTATGCTCTTTGCTAAACAGAGATGTTACATTTTTGAATATGTTTCTGCTACAGTGTATATTATTTACTTTCACATATATTACCAGTTTTGAGTTAATATCTCCATATTGCCAGGCAAAGGAGCAATAAAATCTGTGCGGTACACCATGCCATTTATTTTGAATATAAACCAACCTTAGCAAAACCATCATTTCTATTTTCAGCATCTACTGTTGCTCACCCAGCACACTACTCTTTATCGTAATTCAAGGGGACAATGTTCTACTTTCACCAAATCCTCTTTCACTGATGTGTATCAATAAAATGAGTTCAAGTGCGAAAATCTCTGTTTATATAAAAAATAAAACTTATATAAACTTATAAAAAATAAGACTTATATATACTTATTGTTATAACTATTACTATTTTTATTAAGTGTTCTGTCTTAAGACAGGTCCATTCATTTTGTCAGTGAATTTAGACCGCCAATGCATCCTGTCCCTCTCCTTCAGCTCCCAGAATTTTCTTCTTTCCTTCAAGTCATCCAATATTTGAATCCTCCTTTTCCCTAAGCTTCTCTTTCCCTCAACCTTCCCTTCCATGACATAAGTATACAATTTTTTAGGCATCAATTGAAAATCATCTTGAAGTCAAAGCACGTAAAATATGTTTGCCTGGTCAAGTCCATTGGTCTGTACGGTGTATGTATGTATGTGCGTGTATGTGTGTATGTGTGTATATTTGTGTGTTTATATTTGTGTATGTGTGTGTATGTGTATGTGTATATGTAAAGTTCATTCACGGGAGGAGTTTACCTGGGAAAGGACTTTTTTCCCTACCAGAAATCTATTATATAGTAGGATATTGGTAAGAAAAAAGACCTTTCCCAGGTAAACTCCTCCCGTGAATGAACAATATGTATGTGTTTGTATGTTTGTATGTATGTATGTATGTATGTATGTATGTATGTATGTATGTATGTGTGTATATGTATGTAGGTGTGTATGTGTGTGTATGTATGAATGTGTGTATGTGTGTGTATGAATGTGTGTATGTATGTATGTATGTATGTGTGTATATGTATGTAGGTGTGTATGTGTGTGTATGTATGAATGTGTGTATGTGTGTGTATGAATGTGTGTATGTGTGTGTATGTATGTATGTATGTATGTATGTATGTATGTATGTATGTAGGTCTGTCATTTATTTTCAGTATATAGCTCGAGTGATCCGATTTTAATACCTGAAATAGATTTTTTTTTTCCGAAAACGTAGTTCTATACAAAAACACAAAACATGTGTGCACTTTTAGTTTTGTCAAGGATTTTAAAAATATTTTAGCACTAATATATTTACATAATTTATCCAAGCACTGTAAAATATATTTAGCTAACTCATATATACTAACAATACTTGTTAGAAAGTAGGTAATCATATTGGATTACATATTGTTTTGAACATTTTTCCAATGAAATAATAATGTAAGAAAGATTTTGTAGAATATGGAAGTAAAATAATATGTTGAATAAAATGGATGTTGAAGTTTTGAAATTTAATGCTAAAAATTTATACTAAATGGGGAAACCATAATGCCCCATCAATAAGTTATTAGGGAAAAGTTAAGATATCTAAAACAGTAAATTGACCCTTTGCATTATTTCTTAAAGTATAATGAATATTGAGTTAATTATATCACGACATATTTAAATTACAAAGTTCTTAGTCACTCTTATAATTAATTTAAAAATTTCCGTCTTGATGAGCTGGAAATCAACATAGTAAATGAGAAAATCTCGAGCCACCCATTCACTGACAAAGTGAATCCCCAACCCTTGTCCCGCTCATCAGTCTCTTTCTTGAAACTACTAACCAATCTGTGAATAATGAGTGTGTATAGCTCAATCGGTAGGAGAAACGATGATCATAATGTGTATTACATTTTATAAGTGAATTAAAAAATGTGTGGTTCTAATTTCAATGGGAAGAGTCCAAAATAGCTGATAGTTACTCTACCGATCGGTAGTGAAAAAAGTAGTTCACACTCTACAATCTAAGCCTTTAAATAGTTTTTTTAATAAAAATATTGTTGTTTAACTAACACATTAAATTGTACTATACAAACTTAATATAGACTTTTTTACTTTCTCATATCAAGAGAAAGTATTGTGATTGTGAAATATCGTTCTCAAGATTTTGACGAATTTTTACGTTTCGTGTGAACACGAACTCAAAAAATGTGTACGGAACTCCACACGGACATTCTCCTTCAATTGTTTGAAAATGGCGGTATTTAATCAAATCTCGTAATATATGTGAAACGAAATAATATACACTATCAAACCCGAGCACAAGTTGTGCTCTATTTACATGAAACATTTTTTAACTCCCAGTTTTAAGTTTAATAATTTGATTTATAAAGAATTAAAGTACTCATTTAAATATTTGAACCCCCCCAAAAAAGGAGAAAGATCGACGTTGGATTACCAAGAAACAATAGTTCGTATTAAAATGTCAACCTCCAGTTAAAATTTTCGAAATGTTATCAGGGGTTGTACGTACATCTTCAGGTCATCGAATTATTATTAAATTCCCAATTTATAAATTTTGACCAATAAAAAGGGTAAATATTAACTATTGAGTCTAAAATGGTAGAGGTATATTATTGCTGTACAAATATTTCTTCTAATACGTTAAAGGAAAAATAATATCAACTTTTTGAGAGACTTTCTTATTTACGCTATGGCACTAGATAAGTATTACGTTAACACTTAAGTAGTATCTCTGTACAACTAAAGCTCACAAAATTGTATTAATATATTTGCCAATATCTCAGAATCTATAAGTTTTATAAAAATATATTTGAAATAAAAGTTTTTTTACTTTTAATAGTATTACAATTTTGCAATGATAAGTTATTTAGTATTTCAAATAGTTGTGGGCAGTGCCACAAAACTTTATTTTAACCCTATTCCTTCAATTAAGAATAGTTTCCCAATGAGTAGTTTTTTCGAATTTAATTCTTTTTTTTTAAATGGATCTAACGATTTTGTTTAAAATGTGTATTTGGGATTTGTTTGACATGACAAATAACAATATATAATTGGTTGTTGGGCAGAAATTTGTTGAAGGGTAGTTTACTGATGACTGAAGTTTCAAAAATTTGAAATATTTTACAAATTACTCTAATGATTTGATTCAAAATTGGCATCTTGGTAGTGTTTTGTATAACAAATAATAATGTATTGATGACCTGGCGGTCTAGGGGTAAGGTGTAGGACTTCTGTACTGGGGGTCCGGGGTTCAATCCTCGGTCCCAGCACAGATTTATCTGGTTGCCAAACTCTTCCTTCACCTCTGACAAGACGTGTATTAATCGCAAGTTGTGAATGTGTGTTATGACAGGCCTCCACCCTGGTTCGGATCCTACGTTAAACTGTTGAGTGGTCCTGCATTTCATCTCCCAATCATCCTGCCATTACACATAAGCATAAGTGCGTATAACCCGAATGGGTATTAAGACGCGGTGCTAATAATAATTATTATTACTATATTAATAATGTTCTTGTTTTGGGGTTTAACATTCATTTATGGTTAGTTCACAATTTGATGATTTTTCAAAAACTTTTGAAATATTTTACAAATTGTTTAAACGATTTGGTTCCAAATGAGTATTTTGGTAGTGTTTGACATGACAAATAAACCTGTGTATTTGGTTTTGGGTAGAAATACATAAGAGGTATTTAAACTATGGGGAGTTTTTGAAAATTCAAATTATTTTGAAAAGGGCTACAACGATTTTGCTTATTTTATATATCTGAGGAGTGGTTGACAATAAAATGATAAATAAAGATGTATATTTGATTTTGAGAATTTGGTTATGGGTGGCTTACTGCTGTTTTTAATTTAAATATTAAAAAAAATTGGTTTGATTTGATTCAAAATGGATATCTGTTAATTTGTTTGTATTATAAATGATTGCGTAGATTTTTTAAAAACTCATTTAATAGTTGTTAACTAATGACTGATGTTTGTAAAATTATATTTTTTTGAAAATAACCTTAATGATTGGCATACAAATTGTTATCAGAGGACAATTTTACACATCAATAATAGTGTATCTTTAATTATCTAAAAATAAATCAATTTAGGCTAAGTGGGTTTACTTACAACAAATTAGAGAAAATTAAATTTTATGAAATTGACCTTATAGATTGAATTCAAATGGGTAATCGGTGAATAGATTTTAATGATATATAAAAATAAGTTTTAATTCTTACAAATAACCAATAATTTTATCATATTATACAAATAATTGATTTTTGAAATGTTGAATTTTGTTAAAAATATTTGAACAAATTAGTTTCAAATGTATTTATTAAGCGTGATTATTTTGATTATTGAAAATAATATGTTTGTTTATGAAGAATAACTAGCTGTCCAAGTCTATTTTTGAAAATTATCTTCGAAGCTATAATACATAATATGAGAACCTTTGTGCGATTTTGCCGTACTATTTATTTTAAATAATATTTATGTCATCCTTGCTTTATAGTAATATATTATTAAATTATAATTAATGTTTACTTTAGAATATTTTGAGAATAATTATTAAATACTAAATCAATTTTATTATAATTTTGTTGCATACCAATAATAGGTTACTTTAAAATATCAAATTTGGAATTTAATCATTTGCTTTAATAATTTTGGAAATTCTAAATTGTAAACTTTAGCAGATTTAAATTTTAATTTAGTCTAAATACTGATATGAAACAAATACTTATATAGTATTGGCAATACGATATTATAGAAAGTAATATTATTATTTTTAATATTCTTTTCATTAGTTTATATACCAAAAAGTGTAAGCTTTATTAATTTTCGTAACAGACTCTCTTTCAGGTCAAAATGATATTGTCATCCTTTGAGAATCCAGTTTTAATAGTTAATTTTCAAATGAGAGATATTTCTCAGATTAAATAAAAAATATTACTCTAGACTTTTTTTTAGAGAATGAAATATTTCTTCCTAATTTATACAAAACCAAACTTACCAAGAAGTTAATTTTATATTTAAAAAAAATACACCATTGATATTTTATTGTTATTTAGTAATATTACTAAATATTTTTTTAAATCAGTTATTTGGTTTTTAATACACATTTTAACAATATTTCTAATCAAATAAATTATTTATTTAATCTCTTAAATGAATAATGTGTCTTATTGATCTATTCAGTGAAATGTTTACTATTGTTACGTTAGTAATTTTTGAATGTTTACACTTAATAGCTTGATCTCAATAATTAATATTTAATAATATATAATACATATTTTCAAAGGGAACAAAAAAACAATTAATTTAAAATCTCTCAACGCATTATAGTTAGCTTTCAAATCCTGTCACAAATATTTTATAATTTATACTCACAATTTCATTTTCTTTGATTTTAGGCGTCAAAACTATGTTTTAGATTTAGTATGATTAAAACTAGATAAAAATATAGATAACATTTAAACACGTCTAATCAAAATTACATAATAATTATATAAATAACATTTATTTGTCCAAAGTATTAAGTCTTAATTTTTATGCGTTTAAATTATTGTTGATCAAGTAAATTGATTTTTTTAAATCATGTCCAAATATACGCTAATATGTTTACAATGAATCAGTCCAAACAATTTCTAAGTTGTACGAGATAGTCTCTTGTTCAACTCTGGTCCTTCCTACCTGTTGAAGTACGGGGCCGGGAGATCGCCGATAATGAGTCGTGGACCGAGAAAACAGGCGTACCACGTTAACAGTCAGTGCCTCTATAGAAGGATTGGGACAGCTAGTCGCTTTCAACAGCTCGCTCCAAACTAGAGTGTGCTAGAGTCTCTGTCAGACGACTCGACATGCGCCCCGCGCCTAATCGCCAAAGCTTCCTCCCACGCGCAAACACACCTAACAGTTTACTAGCACTCTCTCTTTCTTCTCTTTCTTCTAGAGAAGTGACGAAGAGAGATAAAAAAAGAGATTACCCAATAGCGGGTTTGGAAACTTGTCAACTTTATAACCTCATCCCCCCATTTCTTCCCTCACTTCTTTCAAACTGAAAACTCTCGAGAGCTCATCCACATGGTTGAGTGGTTACAGAGATCTACTAATCTCAAGAACTAAAAACCTCTGCTAAATACTCTAGATCAAAATACAATAATGCACATTGTTTATCTTATTTTCTACTTTTAGTATATCCTCAAGCTTACGATATTTTACTTATTTACAAAAATGGCCTTTAGGAATTTTCCTGCAGATTAAAAAATTATGTGGCAGCAAATGTCTATCTAGAAAATGAAACAAGGAAAAGATAACTTTGTAATGCAAGTCAATGCTTTCTAGGCGCTAATAATAGAGCGAGTGTGTGTATTCGTCAGGGGCAGAGGGGAAATATTTATCAGTAGTTACACAAGAGGCCTTGAATGGTGAAATATTAATTTTATTCCCTCTTTCTATAATTCGTACATTTGTGTTTAAATGTGGTTGTGCTTTGAGTGCTTAAGTGCGTCCAGTTAATATGAAACCCGCTTTGCAAAATAGCTTCATAATCACCAAATAAGCTACGTCGTTAACCAAAAATTCAAACTTAAGCGGTCATTCATTTCATATAAACTATTACCAAAGCTCCCTGTGGGACATAATGAATTTCTCGTATCAATGTTGGCAAAGCCTTAGGCGTCACTTTCACAATGGTCTAAATTTCGGTGACGGTGAGGTCTATGTTTGAATTCCAGAAATGTTTACTTTTTCCCTAAATGGTTTACCACTCTTCTTTCAAGCAAATAGGACTACATTTCCTCTAAAAGTATATATTTTTCATACCTATACTATTAATGTAAATATGCGGTAAGATGTGGTGCACAAAATGTCATATTTAAAACTGCATGGTTATGTCCCTGAATAGCCCTAACAATTCAATTCATATATATGTTCAAAAGTACAAACTCTATCAGTTTTTCTATCTCAATTTACTTAAATATTCAACTAAGTATCATATTTTCTTTGCCAAAATGTTATTTTAATTATTATTTTTTAGTTATTTAACGTACATTTTCTGAACCAACTGATTATATGAGAACATGATTTATAAACTAAATTAAATCTAGAACTAAAACAACATCTAGCCCCCGAACGTTAATTCAACACTGTGAAATGGGGAAGCCACATTTTTCACCAATGATACATTTTTCGGCCACGACAAGAATCGAACTCAGAATTTTAGTTCATTAGACAGAGACGCTACCGATGGAAATATTAATAAACAAGTCGCTTTCCTCTATTTATTTTTTAGCACAGCGTCTTACGTCTTGTTCAGGTTATACTCATATGAACTAATTAGGCTATTGAGTTAGGGATGAGGAAGGTTTTTTTTTATGTATGTTTTTAAGTATACCCACATTTGCGTGGAGGGAGAGTGAAAACAATTTATGAAAAAAACACCCATAGTACACCGGAATGGGATTCGAAACCAAATCTCCCTGTCATCTGCAGTATAGTCTAACATGAGAGTGACACGTTAAACCATGCGACCACTGACACATTTTTTCTTTAAGTCAAACTATATATTTATTCGATTCCACACAATACATCTCTTCAAAAATACAATTTAAATCATGCTTTTCACAAACATTTATCCTGTATAAAGTATTGAAATTGGTTTTCCATAGAAAAACAATCTCCTACATCAATCTAAACTATCACAAACATCCGCATATCTTTGTCAAATATATAACACATGCACCTTTCTTACCTTGATCATTCCAAAAAACCACTAGCCCGCCAGAAAACTCAGGAAACAAGGTTAAAATACTTTAACACCGCGATAAAATGTAGTACACCATCATAGTATACGCCTTATATTGAATCTAATGTCCATAGTTAAATTTAATATTGTATAAAAGTCCGACACCTTAGCTCAGTCGTTTGGGTGTCTGTCTATATAGCTAAGGTTCCTGGGTTTGATTCATGACATGGCTGAAAAAACGTATCATTGGTGAAATGTGGGTTTCCCCTTTCATATTGATGTATTAATGGCCAGGGAAAGGATGTTATATCTGTTCAAGATGTTAGTTTATAAGTCATATGCTGATATAAGTTGGTTTAGAAAGTGCACGTTAAATACCCCGAATAAATAAATATTGTATAAAAACTTACTATATTGAAATAACATCCATTGCCAACGCAGTGGCGTAGGAATTTTGACTATCTATCTATCTATCTATCTATCTATCTATATATATATATGTATATATATATATGTATATATATATATGTATATATATATATATATACATATATTTACGAAAGATTCCTCATCTCTACCCGATTAAAGTAATTGTCATACATGTGTGGGACCAGAACAGGTAGTAAGTAAGATGCAGTGTTAAAAAAAATATAAGCAATATAAACCTGGTTAATGTATATTTAAATTTACGGTATTAGTTTATTGAGAGTAAAAAGTAGGTAAGAAAAGTCCTTTCTTCAACAACGTCTCAAATTCATCACATAATAGGGATTCAAGTTTGTAGCGAGCACCAAACAATTAACTTTAAAATAAAGTGTATGACACAATTATTGTAGATACTTCTATAGTAAATTCTAGCAATATTATTTCCTTCTAAAATTGACTAACAAACTATCTTTAAATAAATTTTTATCAAAAAAAATAATTAAAAACCAGTATAATATTATTTATTATATAAAAAACACTTCACAGATATTAATTTTGAACTAAATTGTTGAAACCAATTTTGGACAATTTCTAATTTTTAGAAATAATTATTAGTAAACCAACTTTAAAATGGAGTTGTATCTGAAAAACTGGCATAAGTGTTATTTTCCATGAAAAGCACTTTTCACTAATATTTAAAAATAAGTTGGAAAAATTTTAATTTTCAAAAATTATTTAATTATCCTTAATTTTAGAGTGAGATCTAAAATAATGATTTCACTTCGATACATGACCAATTAAAGTTTATGTCAAATATAAATTAAATCCATAAAAATGTTTCAGTTGTAGCCCAAACTATAGACAAAGAGTGAGTCAGAAAGAAATATAAAACCCTGTATTTTTTTTTTAAATTTAGTGGCACATAAATATATCCTAGAGGTATAACCATATAACATGTAAATGTAAATTTTGAAGAAAATTCACTAAAAAGCATCGTCCATAGACCCAAATACAGGAGGATCTCGGTGCTCAGTCGTAAGTCACAAGTCGTAAGTCGGGGCCGGAACGCGATCTGGGCTCGTGCACGTTTCATATAAACGAGCACTAGACTGTCTTTGCCACCTTCCGGTACTGACAGATCTCTAAAAATCCTGTCGGGGCGCCTCCACGGGGCGGCCCCTGGGAAATGTGACGGACGCTGGAGTCCAGCATAGTTGAGACCCCGACAAGGTCACCTGTGTATGAGGAGTGAGACTCCTTGACACGCACTAAGCGGATGGTTGTGCCTACCCGTGTATTATTATTAGCACCGCGTCTTACTACCCGTTCGGGTTATACGCACTTACGCTAATGTGCAATGGTAGGGTGAATGTGAGATGAAATGAAGGACCTACAGTTTAACGTGGAATCCGAACCACGGTGGAGGCCTGGTATTCCTCACATTCACAAGATGTCTTGTCAGAGGTGAAGGAAGGGTTTGGTAATCAGATAAATCTTTGCCGGGACTACCCGTGTAGTTGGGATAGCTGGTCAGGGGAACTCCTCGAGGTCCCCGCCGGCAACTCCAGACAGCTGGTCTAAAGAATGGTGCTGAGGGGGTGGCAGACANGCGGGAAAAAGGGGGGGGGGGGGCGGTTCTCAAGTTACCCAAGGCAGGCTGTCATGGAAGGGCTGGTACTGGTTTTTTCGGGTACCCGAGTACCCGGTATGGCACTCGTGGACATCGGCCCACATCCGGTGGAAAGGTTCTGGTCCCGATGGGTATCAGTGGTTGCACTATAAAAGGCCTCTGAGCCTGGGGATAGTGTAGCTAGGATGCCCTTTGGGGGGTCTCTCCAGAGATTTAGTGGCTATCAAGTCCCAAATACAGACAGAGGAAGTTGTGAAACCCAGATTTCTTAATTCGGAGCTACACTAAACATCACGATCTATCATAATCTCGAGATAAAACACTGTTATTATTAAAGAAATACCTGAAGCAATAAAACAAACATCTTTGGTGAATAAATGTTTCTACGATCAAGTAGACTTTTCTATATCAAGGAAAGATTGTATAGCTCTTCAATATCTCTTCAAATTATATTAAAGTAACGTTGGCGCCAAATGGTGTCTGTATTTTTGTGTTTAAGTAACTATATAATTACGTACATTTCTAAAATACGATTTCCTTGTCTTAGTAGTCTTAGTATAAACATGTAGACCTTTAATTATTACATACAATATATTAATATTTTCTATGTATCACTATTACCTTATTCTATTCCCCTCTACCCCCACCCCCCACCCCCCGAAAAAATAAATATATTTTCAATCTTTATATCTCTTTCATATTTTAAATATATGTTTATATTAATAATTATATGTGCACACTATTTAGTTGGCTTAACATGGACCACAGAAACCAAATACAGTAGTAACTTATTAATTTATGATTTCATAGTGGGTATCACTATTAAATGTAAGACTTCATAAAGTTTAAGTAAAATTATTTTTACGAATTTATTGACAGGCTTTATTGAATTAATATGAACTACCAACAATCTCCAATTATTATATTATATTTTTATTTTACTACCAATGGAGATTTAACGTTCATTTTGATAAAATGTCATCATACATAATATATGGCATTGTTGATAAGGTGTAACATAACTCTTTGTTTTTAATTGCATCCGTTGTGTATAAGTATAAGCTTGTTATAGCCTTTGACTCACTTGGCTTCAAATTGGTGTACTAATGGGCGAGGGATTCAAAGTGTATCATTGTCTTGTTATTAATATTTTTTGTCTAATTTCAAAGGGAGAACAATATTTATAATAACAAATTTGTAGGCTTTAAATTAATATTTTACTCCAACTCCCTTTCAGATATAAAAAAAATATTTCGTATACATCATGCCTTCAAAAATAATCTAAGCTCGTTGTTCTTATAAAATTATCTCTCTTCAAAAATACAATATTTACCATTCTTACATTAATAACATAAAGAATTACACCATATCCTTATTGCAAGAACAGATTATTTTGAGAAGAATTTTCCCTGTATATCCTTGTTCAGTCCATCCAAAATACCACGGTGTTCAACTGGGTTAATTTAATCATGGACACCATCAGTCTGCACAGATTTCAACAAGACTCATGGATAAAACTTCCATAATATTTATCTTTAGCTTTAGTCATGCAATTTTTTTATGTGTATATCTAGACAGGTAAAGTTTAAAAATGTCTTACTTAGTACAACATATTTATATATTACAGTTGGAAATTAGTTATTATTAGGAAATTATGATCCCCGAACTCAACTAGAAAATTAACTATAAGGCATTCACGAGCTAAGTTTACCTGAATGACAGCTCGAAATGTTACTAGAAGTAATCCCTAATATTTCACTACGCCAACAGCTGACATCTATCACTTTGGATGACTGTAATGAAAACAGATGGTAATATATTAATGTGATAGTTAACCACAGTAATTTAGGTCAATATTATTTATATATTTATTTGAGGTCAGACACAAAGTTTATTTATAGTTTTATTCCCCTTGAAAAAATATGAACACCACTTTCACAAAAACTTCTAACGAACATAGCTTCAAAATGGCGACTGACGAATTTAAACCATATGATTGAAAATAACGGTAAACAATGATGTGGACACGCAGTTGGTGAAAATACTTTATTCAGTTAAATATTTCAAAATACGATAAAATAATCATAAAATCATGTATTGTATGTAAAAAATGACAACAATTTTCTCTTTTCCAAGTAAATACGATGCCTGTATTAAAAGGTATTGATGTATGCACTCTAATACACAAAATCAGTAAAGTTCCAAAACGAAAAATAAGTACTTTTAATTATGTTTAAAATATTGTTTCGAGTTGGACAAAAAGAAATTATTTAAAAAAATGAAATAGTATGAGAAAACTTAAGTCTACGTTGTTTTAAATGTAATATATAACAGGTAATTAAAGATCTTTACATTTATAACAAAACTGTGATCTTTTACAAGTGTTGGCAACCCAAAACCTAAACATGATTTTCGAACTGTCATCCAGGTAAAAACCTATCGTGAATGGAATATATGAGAATAACAAAATGAATAAATAGGGTGTTTGTCAATTTGTGTAAGCGCATAAATAGGATAAGATAAATAAAATAATTGTTTCATCCCCTTTCTTATATAATGTACGTTCTACACCTCTCAATAATCGGTAACTTATCCATACCTTTGTTGTATTTTTAAACATGGCTGCTTACTTACTTACTCCATGACACTAAGAACTCAAAATTAATTTTAATAACCGTACTTACTAAAGTACGCCACCTATCCCTATCTTGAGCTAGCTCTATCCAGTTCACCCCATCACACCCCATATCTTACAGGTCCATTCTAATGATATCTTCCCATCTGCGTCTAGGTCTTCCCAATGGTCTCTTCCCATTGAGTTTGCCAGTCAGTACCCTGAACACGCTCCTAGATTCTCCCTTTCACGCTGCATGTCCTCCCCACTGTAATCTATAAGACTCGATTATCCTAGCAATGTCGTTTGACGAACACAGGGTATGTAACTCACCATTATGTAATCTCCTCCACTACCCAGTAGCCTCAACCCATTTTGGACCAAATATCTTTCTGAGCACCTTCTTTTCGAACATCCAATATTTTTTTTACGCCATTTAATGTAAAAAACCACGATTCACACCCATAGAAAATGACTGGTAGGATTATTTATTTGTATAGCCTTAGCTTTACAATCCTGGGCAATAGGTGAGATGATAAAAATTACCGACTGAGTAATATCATGCGTTTCCCGACAGTATTTTTTTCCTAATTTCCAAACTAATATTTTTACTGCTAGTTAAAATGGTTGTTAAATATTTAAACCCACTAATCATATCAAATGATATGTTGTTCGAAGTAATCTCTATTATCGTTCTCAATCTGTGTTCTTCTTTGTGTGCCTTCACCTCTGACATGACGTGTATTAAATACAACTTGTGAATATGTGGAATGCCAGGCCTCCACCGTGGTTCGAATTGCACGTTAAACTGTAGGTCTTCCATTTCATCTCATAATCACCCTACCATTACACATTATCGTAAGTGCGTATAACCCGAATGGGTAGTAAGACACGGTGCTTAGTAATAATAATAATAATAATAATAATAATTCTCTATGTGATCACATACTTAGTCTTTTCAGAATTCACTTTTAAACCTATTTCAATACTAATCTATTATAAAATGTCTGCGTTTATTGCAACAGCTTCCTTACTATTTCCCAACAAAGCTAAATCATCTGCGTATCTTCAGAGCAGCAGTTGGGGAGGGGGGGTGGCGCAAGTGGGGAGTGTGGCTGGGGCACCACGCCGATGGAGGTGGAGATGGGCGCCAAGAGAGGGCATGGAATAATACATGAAAAGTTTAGCTTTCTGAATGGTGCTGAAATCCAGAAAATAGAAATCAAAGATCTCAAGATTAAGGCAAATAAACTGATAGGAATGTACAAAGATGACATCAATGAAGAAGAATGTCTTTAGGAAATGGAAAGTTTTAAGTATCATGCATTAGAAGTTGACAAGAAAATAAAATCCACCTCTGCAGCGACCATCTTGAGCCTGATTTACAAAAATAGTCTTGAAAAGGGTAACCCAAACATGACAACGGCGTTGAGAATCTTCCTCACACCTCCAGTGTGTTTCCTCAGGACAAAGGAGCTTCAGTAAATTAAAACTGATAAAAACTTACCTGAGGAGCACCATGGGGCAACAGAGGCTTACAAACTTGAGCATCATCTCTATTGAACTTAATAGAGCATCCCCACACTTTGTTATGACAATGTAATAAGAACCTTTGCTGCATAAAAGCTCACAAAGTGAAGCCTTGAAGGTTTGTTTTATTGTTTCAAGATAAATTTGACACTCTGGATGGATTTGATTTGATTGCGATTTTTTTTAAATCTAATATAAGATTATATTATGTATACCAGCGTTTCCCGATTAAATTAAGATACTGAACCCTTTTATATTTCATGCAACATAAGGGTTCCAATTACTTAAATATTTGTACCATAGTACATAAAAAAATACGCTTGAGGCAAAAAAAAATCTCGATTCAAGGTCAAATTCCTTTAAATTGGAAGCTAAATTTTTTCCAGGAGAAGATAATTTACACGTTTTTTTTCTCTTTCATGTCCCATAAATAAATGCATCCACCTTGTATACGTGCCTTTCAGGGGAAAATATGAAAAATTAAGGGTTTACTATTAAATAAATTATAATAACTATGATATCATATTTTAAGTTTTTTTAGTAGTATGAAAAAATACAAAAAATGTCAACATACTTTTTAATGAGAAGAGGGTAGTAATTTTTTTTTGTCAAATTCTTCTTATATTCAGTTTATTTGTTGACAATCGTAATCACATGTCTGGAGCCGTTTCGAGACTTGATTTGGTTCAGGGGAATATCGAGAATCCAGTTTTGCACAAATACGTGTAACAGTACTTTGACTGCCCCCCCATGACATCTCAGGGTATTACTCGCGAATGTGTTCACATCTGCGCATCCAAGCAGAGCGGATTACAATAGAAACAGTTTAGTACACAAACTGTGCAGTATAAAGTGACCTGACCCAAATATTGTATTGTCAGCCAGATATAAACGTATGTACATTTTTTTTTATTTTTTCGTGGAACCTTTAATTCTACCTCACGGAGCCCCAGGGTTTCACGGTACCCCATTTAGGAAACGTGGATGTAGACAACAATGAACAAAATTTGGACACCTATAATGTTATTTTTAATTTCTTATTTTGTAATTATGTAATAAATACAGATATTATGTTATTTTAGCCAAAGATGGCCTTAAAATGCATCTTTTGAGGCTTAAACTTGTAAAAAAAAACTACTTTCCAGACCCCATAGTTCAAGGGGGTGCCAGGATCCTAGTTTTTCTGGGTGACAGAAATCTTAGCTACACTCCTGTAATATATTAATAGCTGCATTGTACCATTTAATATAAATCCTTCTCCACTTTCTTGCATTATCCTAACAACATACTCTAAGGCTGGACTAAAACACAATGGGGAAAGTGCATCTCATTATTTCATTTCATTATGTTTCTTAAAAGTATATTATAAGTGACATTCAACCCTCACCCTAACGCGTGTATCAGTCAAACATATATCAATTATATTGATAGTTTTTTTTTGATATCCCAAATTTATTTTAAATGATCCCCATTAATAGATCTTTTTAAATTCTAGGTATAATAAATGAACCTTCATATGTATTCCCACTTTTTTTCTAATATTTGCCGAGTAGTAAAAATCTGATCCGTTGTTAATCTATTTCGTCGAAATTCACACCGATTATGATAATAAATCAGCATTCATTTGATTAGCTTTATTAGAGATTTCCATTCATCCCAATAAATCAGCATACGTTTCACTAGCCTTATTAAAGATTTTTATTCATTCCATTAAATCAACATACGTTTCACGAGCCTTATTAAAGATTTTTATTCATTCCATTAAATCAACATACGTTTAATGAGCCCTATTAGATATTTTCATTCATTCCATTAAATCAACATACGTTTCATGAGCCCTATTAGATATTTTCATTCATTCCATTAAATCAGCATACGTTTCATGAGCCCTATTAGATATTTACATTCATCCCATTAACTCAGCATACGTTTCATGAGCCCTATTAGATATTTACATTCATCCCATTAAATGAGCATACGTTTCATAAGCCCTATTAGAGATTTCCATTAATCCCATTAAATAAGCATACGTTTCATAAGCCCTATTAGAGAGTTCTATTCATCCCATTAAATCAGCATACGTTTAATGAGCCCTACTAGAGATTTATCCTTATATGGAACATGCAAATCTATGGAATGTAATATAAGTTAGTGAAATAGCAAACAAAATTAAGCACGACTAAGCTATTTCATGGATATCCCTAGGACGTAGGACAGGTCACTCACTCCCATCATACAGTGGGAGCAAGCTGTAACTACTATTTATACCAAGTGGCCGCCACGAATTCGTTAGAATAAATACATCTGAACACGAAGACATATGTGATCGCTCCCCCAATATTTACATCATCAACCAGACTCGACAATTTCATCGTATGTTTCTCGTGAACTACTTTGGTAGTTTTTTACTACTACTTCTATTTATTTAGTTTCCGGAATTTCCAACTGAAGGCCACCTATTCAAGAATCAAGTTGGTTTGCAAGTTTATGTTCGACGGAAGATGCTTTTAGTAGAATTTAATAACTACGAGGATAGCCAGATCTGTTTAGTAATTCACGCGAGAAGTTCTGGCTTCAGTTCCCACCAATAAGTTTTAATGCTGCACAAATGTGGTGCGTAGTATAGTTTTCACAATAGATTCACGTTTATTGACGTTACATATGCTCGCATATGAATTTGACAGCCTCTTTAGTTCTAATCGGAATAAAAAAGAGGTTATAATTACTACTTTGTATCTGGGTATTTTCATTATTTTTAAGGAAGTACACGAAATTGCAAGGCCTTAAATATCTTTAGTGCTTTTGACAGGATTCCTGGCTTGAGATACAGCATGTGGTACAAACTACAACTTTTGTTGTACTTCAAATAAGTTAGGCTAATCTTATCTTAGTAAGATAAATACCCTAAAGGCTTACAACTCTAGTGTGGTTCAAGTAACATCATTATATGCGTACAATTCGAAAGGGTAGTAAGAGATGGTGACCAAAAATAATTAAAAAACATAGTTTAACTAGTCTTATTTTAACTCATTTAGATATTCTAAATTTATTTTTACTCAAATGATATTTCCTGATATTGGTTTGTCAAAATTACCATAGTGATTTATATATTAAAAAATTTAGGTGTGCAAATAAAACACGAATTTTGAGAATAAGTTTGTTATATTTATTAAAAACGCCATTAGTATCATATCCCATATCTAAAGTCCTTTCACCATAGGAGTTGTTTTCTGAAAGGCCTTTTCCCCTACCAGAAATCTATTATATAGTAGGATATTGGTAGGAAAAAAGACCTTTCAGGGTTCAATTCCTACCGTGAATGGAGTATAGCTTATATTATGTGCTGTAAAATATGCTGCTGATAGCATGATTATTTTTAAAGGTATAATTTTGATGGACTTTGTAATACATGTATAATGTATTTCAACACAAAGTTCTAATGGCTAAATTTTATTCTAGTGCCACTTATGAAACTAATATTATTTATTCTCTTGTGTATATAAAAACAACACCAATTTATAACAAATGTATGTATTATGTTTGTAAAGTTTAAGTCCACACTTAACATTATGAAATACATTAATAAACCCAACAATTTGATCAAGGTTAAACAGAACTATTATTTTCGCTGCCTGCCTCCCCTTGGGCTCTTCTTGTCAGGATGGTCGTGGAGGATGGTAAGTACCGATTGAGATAAGTGAATCGAAACTGATATTTAGTATTTAATTGATAAAAAGTACTGGATAGGGTGTATAAAACAGTATTAAAAATCTATGATAGCCATTTCAGCAACCTGTAATAAAGTATGTAGGAACTAGGTTGATACGCGGGAGGTCCACTCATCTTCAGTAGTGCTCTTCTATAACGTTGCAGGGTGGCTTTCGTACATGGCTCTTACGAACCAATCAACTGTAACCACTGATATTGAGTATCTAGGCCTATACCACACTTGGATACCACGGCAAAGTTACTGGTTAAAAAAAAACCAATGGTGCATCACACAACTGGCATCGCTGCCAGTCACTCAAAGATGCCAGCTCGGGTGACGAGTTAGTGTACTAGTGGTAACGCTGCCACAAGAATATACGAAGCGAGGGCAGAGTTTCAACCCTATAAAGGCCAACACAGGTCTAAGTTTGTAACATGAATTTGGCCTCCACCATTAAGTCAATCAGCAAACGTAATGACACCCGAGCTCCAAATTTCCAAGCTTCATAGCTTCCAACTTCTTAGTTCCCTGCTAGACAAAATACTGACGTATTTAACCAACGGTCTATTCCCCGACCAATAAACACCAATTATGTCATTTTGGGTTGCAATATATATTGTTTTACTACGTGCCATAACAAGTGTTCTTGTTACTGAATTATTAAACACTTTGAGTATGTTTTTTAGAATTTCTATTATTTTTTGGAAGTAGATATTGTAAGTTCTGACAACTGACCGTCTACTTCAGCAATATTTACATTACAAAACAAGCAAGATGGACAAGTTTTTAGCATATATATCTGAGACGGTTATACAATACAGTTTTAACGCAATTTAGACAAAAAAACTTTGCCAACCAAGCAATACTTTATTGTAAAGTGTCTGATTAAACATTCACCTATCATGCATTATTCATCGAAGTAAATTATTTGCAAATCTTTTAAAATCTAACTGCTAAAGCTGAAATACGTTATTGACAACGCCTGTTAGTATATTAAATTAAAAATCAAAACTATTAGTTTTAATTTGAAAGAAATAGGGAAATATTTCATGCTTCAAAAAAATTAATATTGTTTGCGCTTCACTATTTATTAAAGCTTATAATAATTTATTGTCAACTTTGTTTCTTAAAATAAAGTTAGTGCATATTTTACTGATTTAGGCGTATTTTATAAATTAAATAATAGTAGAGTGACAACATCTTTCCTTGATTCACGTTGTAGTGTAAAAATAAAAATAGAAAATATTATTAACTTTTCAAGGCATAGAGGGAATTTGTGTGTAGGGCCTACATATTTTTTCCTTGTCTGAAAGGTTAACTCAAATTATTTGCGTGTTCCAATAAAAGTTAAACTCCTATATTTGATATTATTAACTATGAAATGCACTATTATTTAAGTTTATACACTTTCTTTATATATCATATTTATTTATAATCTTTTAATAGAACTTGAGACAATTATTAAATGGTTGTTAAAGGTGTGGTTTGTTCTCTGGACTTGCTGTCAGCAGGTGCAAATAATTTGGCTTGGTTCTAGTCCTGGTTGGCTGGACTGTATCTTTTAACACATTGTTATTTTCATACTCATTTATCGATAGTCTTTCTAAGTAAAGTTGATGCATTTTCTTCAAACAAATAGTATATTCCTGTGTAGCTAAATTAGTAAGTAAAATGTAGACAAAAGGAGAAGACAGACGTCTTTGAAACTTAAGTGAAATTATTGTTTTAAATTTTAATATTAATATCTTAACTATTACTATAATTTAAATATCTACCACCCACATCGGTGGGCACGTGAACTCAGGGCCACCTCAAGGGGCGAGCGAGGCGGAAGACTTCCCAGGGTGCTGGGCTCTAGAGGGTGCCATGCCACCAATGTCGTCTTAAAAAAAACTACAAATAATAACCATTAAAAAATTCATCCAGTGCTCAGCTATATTTGATATTGTACTAATTTTCTTGGACATTCATTATGACTTGTGTCCTTGTTAAACCCAGTGTGCATGAACATAGGAAGTTCATCAATCTTGTATTGAGCTACTTTCAAGTTTATAGGACGTTAAAGAAGAGGGGGTGCATAAAGTTTCGCCCGGGCTCAAAATTATGCTTGATGCGGCCCTGTGAACTAAGCGTAAATCTAATCTGATATTGTTTACCGGTGATTTAGAGTTACACGTGACGTCCGTGAAGTTTCCCCCCCACACACTTTTAAAAATTCAAGCTTTTATAATTGCAATCGTTTGTTCTTCGTTTTTTCCTGATTGTACCGCAAAATTTTTTGTTTGTTTGGTTTTGATAGGCCCACAAATGTTTACATTAAGGGGGCCAACTTCATGGTAGCTCCCCACTTGCAAAAATTCAAGTTTTTATGATCGCAATAGTTTGTTCTTTTTTGTTCCGGATTGTTCCGCAAAAGGTTTTGTTTGTTCCGCCTTCATTCTTGCACAAATTGTAAGTGAACTTGTGGCGCTTATTTTTACTCGTGAGGGGCCAACTTCACGGTAGCCCACAACTTTTAAAATATCAAGTTTTTATGATTGCAATCGTTTTTTCTTCGTTTGTTCCGCAAAGATTTTCGTTTGTTCCATTTTGATATGCCCACAAATTATATGTTTACATTGGGGGGGGCAACTTCACGGTAGCGCCCCCCCCCCACCCAATTGTAAAAATTCAAGTTTTTATGATCGCAATCGTTTGTTCTTCATTTTTTTCCGGATTGTTGCGCAAAAAGTTTTGTTTGTTCCGCATTCGTTCTTGCACAAATGGGACCTGGACTTGTGGCGCTTTGTTTACTCGGGAGTGGCCAACTTCACGGTAGCCCTCCAACGTTTAAAAATTCAAGTTTTTATGATTGCAATCGTTTGTTCTTCGTTTGTTCCGAATTGTTCCGCAAAGACTTTCGTTTATTTCGTTTTGATATGTCCAAAAATGATATGTTTACATTGGGGGGGGGCGGGGGTAAGGGGGAAACTTAACGGTGGCCCCCACTTGTATTATTATTAGCACAGCGTCTTACTACCCGTTCGGGTTATACGCACTTACGCTAATGTGTAATGGTTGGGTGATTGTGAGATGAAATGGAGGACCTACAGTTTAACGTGGGATCCGAACCACGGTGGAGGCCTGGCATTCCCCACATTCACAAGATGTCTTGTCAGAGGTGAAGGAAGGGTTTGGTAATCAGATAAATCTGTGCCGGGACCGAGGATTGAACCCCGGCCGCCAGCATAGAAGTTTTTATGATCGCAATCGTTTGTTCCGGATTTTTCCGCAAAAAGTTTCGTTTGTTAAACCTTTGTTGCTTCGTAAACATAAATTGAATTTGTGAAGTTGTTGTTTTTTGGGCGTAAAATGCCAACATCATGGTAGCACTTCTTTATAAATAATTAATATTTTAAGATAGAATTAATTTGTTCTTAGTGTATTTCAGGTTACTAACCCAAAACTTTTCATTTGTTCCATTATTTTCCATTATTATATATTATATTATATATTTTTCGCTAAGGGAATGTGGGTGGAGTGACAATTTCAAAAGTTAAATGTACATATTGGGTTTGGGTGCAATTTCACTCTATTCCCTCTTTAAAATAAAGCCTTTTATTGTTTATTTTTTGCTGTTAACTTCTTGTGGAGAAATACACAAAATCATTTGTACCTTGATTATCCTTCCCCAAGCAATATTTGCATTGTTCTCTCAAGTTGTTGTTTATTTAGCATAGGCCATCTTCACAGTTGGAATCACGGTCTTAATTTTTTTTTACAGTGGTTTTGCTTTGATTCCATAATAATAATAATTATTTTTAACACCGCGTCTTACTACCCGTTCGGGCTATACGCACTTACGCTAATGTGTAATGGTAGGGTGATTGTGAGATGGAATTGAGGACCTACAGCTTAACGTGGAATCCGAACCACGGTGGAGGGCTGGCATTCCCCACATTCACAAGATGTCTTGTCAGAGGTAAAGGAAGGGTTTGGTAATCAGATAAATCTGCGCTGGGACCGAGGATTGAACCCCGAACTCCCATTACAAACGTCACCCATGACTCCCTAATGGAATCATTTTAGAATAATGAATAATTTTGTTTAAAGGTACTATTTGCTATAATGTCTTGAGGGGCTCTGATTTATTTAACTAAGCTGAAAGAAACAATAACAGTGCGTTTAAATTAAAGAGCATGTCACATAAAGTTAGTCTATTTGTAATTAACAACTTATTACAATGGCGATAGCTACTCGTACAACTAAAATTAAAGGGATTGTTCTGGTTGTCTTTAAAATACAAACCAAGTTAAAATAATGTATAAACTATTTTTATATTCCAATTACATGAACAAAATGTAATGTATTCTTTTTAATGGGTAACTAATTGCCAATTTAACGAAATAGTTAAAAATACTTCTTAATCGATATCTGCTTTAAAAAAAACTCTAGCAAGTATTATATTATTATTATAACTGCGTCTTACTACCCCCTTCTAGTGTAAACACATTATTAGTGGGCCTACCAAAACGGAACAAACGAAATTTTTTGCGGGACAATCAGGAACAAACGAAGAACAACCGATTATAATCATAAAAACTTGTATTTTTAAAAGTTGGGAGGCTAGCGTGAAGTTGGCCCCTCATGAGTAAACAAAGCGCCACAAGTTCACGTCCCATTTGTGCAAGAACGAATGCGGAACAAACGAAAATGTTACGGAAAAATCCGCAACAAACGATTGGGATCATAAAAACTTGAATTTTTACAGGTGGGGGTGTTACCGTGAAGTTGGCCTACCCAATGTATACATATAATTGGTGGGCATATCAACACGGAACAAACGAAATTTTTTGCGGAAAAATCCGGAACAAACGAAGAACAAACGAGTGCAATAATAAAAACTTGAATTTTTAAATGTTGGGGGGCTACCGTGAAGTTGGCCCCTCACGAGTAAACAAATCGCCACAAGTTCACGTCCCATTTGTGCAAGAACGAAAGCGGAACAAATGAAACTTTTTGCGGAACACTCCGGAACAAACGAAGATCAAACGATTGCGATCATAAAACGAAGAACAAACGATTGCAATAATACAAACTTGAATNGGGGGGGGGGGGTGGGGGGGGGGGGGGGGGGGGTAACTCCACGGACGTGTTACACGTGTGAATCCAAGCCGGGTGTGTTTTTTTTCCTAAATGTATTCTCAACCTTCCTTCACGCATATAGTGGTACATTTTATCTAAATTCTACATTCCTCATTTTTACCCCATTAGTGTCGTTAAAATGCACATACCTGGAAGAAAAATAAAATAAATTGTAGGTAAAAATTGTACGAAATAAATTATTGGCTGGAAGACTGATTTTGTCGATGAGAGATATATCCCATTAACGTTAGTGTGTTGATTTTTTGTATTTCTCTATTGTAACCAGTTAATTTAATACATATTTTTTTTAGGGAGGGGAAGCTGCAGATAAAGGAAAGGGTGGATTGGGCTGAATGTTTTATGACTATTATTCTTATTTGGAGGCTTATACTTAGTTTTTTTATTTGGTCTGAATATTTTTATAAACCATACTCAGTTGATCACAATATGACTATATTTTGAAAGATATAGCTAATTAGTCACAAATTTAATAAAACAAAATAGTTTTGTAATTAAAAATACCAACTATATTATATAATGAGACAGTGTATCTTGTCAAAATGTTTATCACATATATGTGGATTTTAAAATCAAATAACAAAAACTTAACTCTCTCGCTTTTTCGCAGTTTTTTTTATTTCGTTTGTTTAACAGCAAGGCTAATAAAGAATAAATATAAGTGTTATTATTATTATTATTATTATTATCACCACGTCTTACTACCAGTTCGGGTTATACGCACTTACGCTAATGTTTAATGGTAGGGTGATTGTGAGATGAAATGGAGGACCTACAGTTTAACGTGGAATCCGAACCACGGTGGAGACCTGGCATTCCCCACATTCACAAGATGTCTTGTCAGAGGTGAAGGAAGGGTTTGGTAATTAGATAAATCTTTGCCGGGACCGAGGATTGAACCCCGGACGCCAGCATAGAAGTCTGACACCCTACCCCTAGACCACCAGGTCACCTAATACTAAGTAATAGTGATGAGGGAATAGTAGAATAAATGAACTAATTGTAGCGTGGAGAGGGAATGGCGCCATCACTGAAATAAATCAAATTTGGAAAACAATAGGTCAGTGTAGTGTTTGCCCCTTAGATTCAGATATAATAAATTTAATACGTTATTATATTAAAAATTAAATAAATACTTTACTCTTCTTTCTCGTTCTGAGATTTAAAACTATTGTACCAGTTTTCTGCCCTTATCTTTCTCTAGACATGCTAGAGTATTCATCGAAAACAAGAGAAGGTAGGTTCACCCAGGAAGCTAAGCTATGCTGTGTTAGGCTGTACTAAGTTTTTGTCAGTTTGGTTTAACACTCATTGCTAAGCTAAGCTATGATTACTATATTCCTTTTTACATTAGTGTGGTTTCTTTCTGGTCTGCTCCAGTGAAGTGAAGTTATGGCATTCTCCAAAATCTATTGTTTGAGGTCAGATGATACTATTGAGGAAGATGAGCTGCTCCCACAAGCAGCTGTTTTGTAAGAGGAAGAAAAGTAGGAGGTGGAGCTTTGACTTGTTTAATTAACGGTTACATTATAATGTAAACACACTTTTAAAATATAAAACCTAAATAGAATTTTACTTAAATACACGTTAAAAAAACTGAAAACAAACTTCAACAAGTCTTTGGTTATTATCAACAATCCAGCACTACGTCTGTTCAACACGTAGCCCAAGATGCATTATGCGCATGCGCAACGTAATATGGCTCAAGATGGTAGATGGAAAAATTGCCCAGCCAGCAATTGTAATAAACATAGCACGTCGTGGCAAGTTATAGCTTAGCCTAGCTTTCTGTGTGGACCAACACATTTAATTATATCGTCTGCAATTTTTCTAAACATTTAGCAAAGTAAATCTTAGCTTAGATTAGCTTTCAGTGTGAACTGCCGATAAGGGAACAATGCATGGATGCGGCACCGTACCATGTACGCCTAATATCATTGTTGAGGAAATTGCATGTCTTATAGAGAAAAGCTTTATCTTCGCTCTCTCTCAGTTAAATGTTTCCAAACCCCCTCGCTTTCAGTTATGTCTGAAGGTGGTGTGCTGGGATAAGGAGATACTGGCAACCTCAACTAACAAGCGTTGCGAATCTTGTCTTGTATTTTAGGGAAGATTGACAAAAAAAAACACGAGAAAATGACACGGTTGTTTCCCAAGAGTATCCATGCAGTTTCCTGAATGATGTTATCCATAGTAGAATATTTGAGATCATTTAGAATAAATACATATTTTTTTAGGTACCTACGTCTTTTGCAATGGTACATTAGCCACAGTCTCTGTAGATATATCGCGCTGGTAACACGTTTAATCTACGTTGGTAGTTCCGTCACGTGTGATATCGGATCAAGCGAACAATGTATTCATATTTATAATTGAGGGATTTATTTCTATGTTTTAAATAAATGAATTGTTTAATTTACAGAGTCGATTTCAATTGTATGATTAATCATTAGTAACCCAGCACATTCCAAAGCCAATATATCACAAACGTGATAATACAACCTCTACGCCACTGCCAATCTAGTATTTTGAGATCCGGATTCCTTAGACTGCGTGAACAAGGGTTACTTTTAACAAACCTACGGCAACTATTTTAACAGTTTAATGAAAACAAATGAAATCGTGCAAGCCGTGTGCTTTAATTTGCCCACAATTGGGTCAATTTTGTTTGCCATAGCTCTCAATCAATTTTGGAACATTGCAGAACACAACTAGCTACTGCTGCTTAGATAGTGTTGATAAGCTATAAAATACTCTAATTATTTATACAACGTAACAAATATATTGATATGACACTTCCTATTACATTTATTTAGGTCTTGAAAACAACTAGTTTAGATAGTTCATTGCTGGGGGGAGCGAGGGCTACTTTTGTCTTAATTGAGTGAATATTGAGTTTAATGATCTCCTAAAAGCTGATGTTTCTATTAAATAGCCAATTTCTTCACTAAAACCTCAAATAGTAGATTCGTACTGTCCAATTTTGTCGGCGAGTGTCGTTTTCATATCAGTATATTGTTTTAAATACTCTGTAAAATGTAACCAAATAATTTTTGTTTGATGATAAAGGAATATTTAATTTCTAGATAATCTAAAGATCTAATACGACCAATCATATTCATTGAATTTAAATACAAGAGAACAATTAATATTAACAACACAATTATTCACCCGGAAAATAAGTAAACTACTTTCCGAATACACCATGTAAAGTGAAGCCAATTGTCCCTTTAATACAAATCCCAGCCCATGTCGAACTCAGAAACATGGAATTATATCACTCTCCATAGTTATTTATTTTTTATAAATAAAATTTGCTTGTTGTTAAAAAAAAAAAGTCAAAAATAAATTCACAGAAAACAGGGGGGACTGAATAATTATGCACATGATCCATTCGCCTATAAATGACCAAATAACTTTCCGTTACCTTTGTCAATTATCAATAATAAATGTTCATTTGTTCAACCAAAAAAAAGGATAAGTTTTTTGTTTGAATAACTTTATGTATACTATTTTTACAAGTTTTATTCCAGGGACTATAATACGAAATTAGATTTGTGTATTTGTATAGTATCTTACGTCACCATGTTTTGGTTTTCCTCTGCGTGAGTCTTTGAATCCAGAGTGGCTTCATTTTACTATAAACAAATTCATTCTACCTATTTCAAACTCCTTGTGTGAATTAATAAATTAAACTAAGTAGCTGTCCTCTACGATTGAGTGAAATATATTCATAATAAACATAGGTGACTTTGATATAATTCTGTAACAAAATATATTTTTAGTATTAAGTAAGGTACTCAAAGTGTTTATATTTATGAAGTAACTTATTAAATAGAGATATTATAGTGATTATTATCATACTATTATGTAATTTCTTTTATAACATAAAAAGTCTTATGCTTGTACTTGTTCGGTGTTGCTTTTGTGTATCTATTTGTGTATTAACCCGTTATATAAAATAATATAATATTTGTATCAAACATGGCGTAGTAGTCAAGTTTAATAATATAGTCAGATACAGTACGATTAATAAATTCTTTTTGTATGTGAACTAGTTTCTCCTTAATTACGTATCCACCGTTTTCCCTATAAAGTAGAAAGCTTACCTTGCTTGGTTCCACTATGGTGTAGGTTATTAGATAGGGTCATAGTGTAATACGTCAAGATAAGGGGCTCAGCCTGGCTTGATAACATTATGGAAGCTCTATTTAGTGTTTTTTTTAATAAATAAACCTCTCAATACCCATAGTGATCAGTAAAAAAAGAGTCAAAACAATTTCAAGAGTATCTAAGGAGACTTCTTAGATTTATTTTTATATGTTCTTTAGGGTCTCCATTGCGGGACCGAAGTTTTCCAAATCATAAAGCGAATATTTAAGAACTTGTTTGACATTGATAGATTAACAAAATGTTGACACACTGTTAAGCTGGGTTCACACTTGTATCAGATCTTCATTCCTAATCCCCGACGCGTAAGGGGTGAGGATACGACATGTCTAGACGTGCTTCAAACCAAACACTGTCGCAGGTCAGGAACACATGAATTATTAAAATGATTAGTAGCATAAAAAATCATGATGGAACGAGGATCGGATCAGATGAAATATTGTTTCAACCATGCAGGTGTGTATCGTCACCTGCTTCAGACCTGATCACGACTGGTATACGAAACAAGGATATGATACAAGTATGAACCCAGCTTTAGATCCTTTGGTTAAAATTTGTGTAAATATATGGTAAAAAAGGTTATCTAAGTTCGAGTCCCAACTGGGTGTAGTGTGAGTGGTTTTACCTAGTTAGTTTTCCACTCTCTACGCAAATATGGCAACATTTAATCTACATTTTACCTTTATCATCATTAGCCTAGTGTTTTTAGGGGGGAGGGGGGGATATCCTTAATGAAAGTGGTGCACCAAAAAACAGAAAGAAAGTTAACCCACATATTTACGTGTATGAGTAAATTACAAACAAATATCTGCATTTAAAATTAATATTTTCTTAAACTTATAGCTTCCCAAAAGCTTTATTAATATTTAAATACATTTCACTAATTGATAGTTAAAATTTACATAGTATATAATGTATCACACACATCTACGTACATAATATATAATGCGAAATGGTTATTATAGAAAATAAATATTTTATTACATTTTGAAAATTAAAATTTATGATTTGACCCATTTATTTTATTTTATTTAGAGCACTTTTTCAAAGTAGACCTCGTGCTGGATTACTAGCGCCATTGAAATTTTTTAGAAAACACGTGCTATATTAGGTGAATTCAAGTAAAGACTAAGCAGAGACCCACATCGGTGGGCACGCGGAATAAACTTATCTCTTCTAGTGTGGTTGTCTGGTGCGGGGTAGTTCGAGGCTAAATATATGTTGAGTGTACTGAGGGTATATTCTTTCCACTATCTCTCCAGGCAAATGCGGTACATTTTCCTTCATTATGTGTTGAGTACGTCTATTCTGCGATGTACTGTACCTTCTTTATTCATCCTACATAACGTCAAAAAAAATTGTTATATCTTGTATTTATATTTATGATCATTACTATGCAATATATAAGAATTAGAAACATCTATTTAACAGTTTTAGTGTAAAAAATATTTTTTAATCTGGGATTTTACCATGCTTAAAAGTATACGGTACTCTAGCCACACATGTTGATATTTTCCACTTCATCCGGACTATGCGATTTTTAATATAAATTAGTATGGAGGAATTCAGATTAAATATGCCAGAAATTTTGTGGAGCAAGTGTGGAAGAATATTTTTTATAAACCACCTTCAGTACACCCGGCCAGGATTTGAACCCAAATACCTCCCTTTCCCCTTCGCCATCAAAAACCAGTCCTTAAAATCAACACAATGTAGATATTTATTTGATTTTTTTTATGAATAGTAAATAAGTATCATTTGTGGATGCATAGTCTACTACAGACCTTAAAACACATGTAATTTAAGTTTTATATCATTTATACCCGCCTCGGTGGCGTAGTTGGCTAACGTGCTAGTCATGTTGAGCTCGACTGTTGAGGACGGGGAGATCAAGGTTCGAATCTCGGTTGGGTGAACTGGGAGTGGTTTTTCCTAAATGGTTTTCCACTCTCCCTCCACGCAAATGCGGGTTCACTTCCTTTAATTAGACTTTCCCAATTCCTAATTTAATAGCGCAGTTAGTACTTAAAGCGTATAACCCGAACGGGTAGTAAGACGCGGTGCTAAATAATAATAATATATCATTTACCAAATAATATCTCTAACGTGTGACATCCTAACTCTACGCCAGTGTGAAACATCAAAACTTGGTATTTATAGTGTGCTCCAGGGGACCTCCTGTATTACAAGGTGGGACGAAATACTACACTACCGCCGTGGGAGAAGAACTGACACAGATGTAAATGGGAGATAGTATAAATTTAACGTTGGTTAAGTATTTTCTAACAACGTCTGTATCACTCTATTACCCCCCCTCCCTCCCCAATCATCCCCTAACACACTATTTGGTGGGTTTGTGTACATTTGTAACTTGATCTAGGTGCCAGCTACCCCAGTCCAGCCATCACTACTTAGTAGGCCGCAAGACAACATTGTGAAAATTTACTCAAAATTTTTATCCCTGGACAAAACTCAAAAGTACGAGTCAGGACCACTGTAAGCGGTGGTTGACCACCCGAGAGCACGGTTAATTGGAGCACTGTGCCACTGATGCTGCCTTAAAAAAAATTAAATCCATAATAATGTTTTAGACAATTCACTCTAATTGTTCAGATATATTTTATATGGTACTGTCGTTGGCCTCGGTGGTCTCAGGGAAAAATACTTAATGAGAGCCCGATGTTCGTGAGTTCAAACCCAGCCGGGGATGACAGATTTTTCTTGAGCGATAAAAATCCGTATCACAACCTCCTTTGGAGGGGAAGTAAAGCCATCAGTTCCATGTCAATTGTGGCTTGTAAAAGAACGCTGAAAGGTATGTGAAAATAACTTTCCTGGGAACATTGGTAAGTACTTTGACTCTCGTTCATATAAATTATTGTGTGCTGATATAATCATTAGGTTCATAAAATGCACGTTGAATACCTAAACTAAATAAATAATAAGTAAATATATTAAACTATTTTAATTTAAGGTTTAAAAAATGTGTGTATCACTGTAAGGACTATCACGCCGTTTACAGTTGGTACACTTGCTTACCAACTTCAGACAGTATACTGAGGAACCCCCTTAATGCAGCTGAGGTATAAGTAATTGGTTTTTTTTAAACGCTGATACTACTTTTATTTCCTATTTATGTCAGTTCTTAATGTATTCTTATTTTAATAGTGTAGTTTTAACTGTTTGATAAAATGTAACAATAAAATGATTTAACACATTTTTGAATAGGTTTAAAGTTTCTTAGTAATACTTTAGTGATAAGTAAGAAAAAATAAATGTTTTAAGATAAAACTTTTGTTCATGAATACAAAGGGGTCCAAAACTATGTATACATATTTTAATATAAACTATTTACAATGTGTGTACGTAAGGGTTTTTCAATAAATAAGGTAACAATACTGCTTATATGAGTAAATTTACCTTTATTACCTTATTTATTGAAACACTCTCGCATTTATATGCATATATGTGTATACATATATCTATATACATACATATAATAGTATAGATATATCAAAATATAAGTATATATTCATATATAGGCCTATAAATACCGGATGATTCAAAAGTTCCCATACATAGGGAAAACTGATTTATTGTTTGCGATGTTACAAAATGTGCTCAGCGTGTCAAGCTTTCTGTACAATACACAAGCCTATTCGGTTTGCCCATGGCTCTTGAAAATTTTTAAGCACATCCGATTGATTTGAGAGCAATTCTCCACAACTTACTGTTCCAAGTTGTGGATGTTTACGATTTTATCCTGGTACACATATGCTTTCAGATTTCCCCACAAGTAAAAAGGCCAGGAGCGTTAGGTCTGGAGATCACGGTGTCCACTCCACGGTATCTGGTCGCTGGTATCCGGTATTTTTCAGTTGGAACTACTGATCAAACCAGTCTTGGACGTATGTTACGTAGCGAGGGAGTGTGTATTGGAACAAGTTGTAGAATTTTTTGGCCTCATTTAGAAATAACAGTATAACGGATTCTTCCAGTATGCTGAGCTATATTTCTGCATTTAATTTTAGGTTACGGGCCACTTCTGTACTTTAACAATGTGGAAGATACGTGATCGACTTATCCCAGTTTCAGCCGATAATCTTCGGGTGCTCTTTGGAGGACTTTTGTAGAAATCAGACAGCACCATTGTTGCATTCTTCTCCAGTTGTGGTTGTACAAGCCATTCTAATTCTTCTTTGGTTTTCCACACTCCCAATCTTATTTAATTTGGCGAAGTCTCACCAGCGTGTCATATGTAATCGATCTTTGGTCTGGATGGTCCTCATTGTACTCGGCAGCTACCTTGTTACTTATTCCAGACCCAGCCCGGAGAATAATCTCTCTGCCTTCCTCTTTTAGATTAGGGCTCATTCACACGATGCCTGAAAGAAGCAAAAAGTATATATTTTTCCTATGTATGGAGACTTTTGAATATTAAATAGTTTAAAAATCTTCATACTATTTTTTACAAGTAATTTTAGAAATTATTTCAGTAAATTTACTACAATATTTTTTATTATTTAGGCCTAATTTTCTTTTATACCATGTCTTACTACCTGTTAAGGTAATACCCATTATGATAATTACTCTAATAGAGTAGGGATGAAGAAGGAATCATTTTAGAGGTAGTATACCTGCACTTGCGTGGAAGGTGATTGTGAAAAAATTTAGTAAAAACCTCCCTCAATAAACGAGATCAGGATTTGAACCCTGATCTCCTCGTCTTCAGCAAAGTAGTCTAACACGAGAATGATGCTTTAGACCATTCAGCTACTGAAGTGGGTCCAATTTTATTAAAACCTTTAAAAATGAGATTGATATATTTTATAAATCTTGATATACTTTATTTGTATTGTTAATACTATTAATATAGCAAACATCTGTATATATTCACTATATATCGTATACATGATATATATTTGTGTTTGTTTGTATCCGTGTAATTTAGAGAATTTTAAAATAAAATAAGGGAAGGATTTCTCTAAAGAAATGTGTTTTAGTCAGCATTACACCTACACGATTATGTAATAAAAAGTCATGTGGTACTGTAGTGTAAACAATTTAAAAATATGGTGTTTACGGTAGTGAGGAGTATGGCACATAAACTGTCCAAGCTATAAAACCAAGCTAGTTTTATGTGGCAAATGTTTTGTGGATGCTGTCATAACCAAAACTTGTTTGGAAATTTAACCCATGTTCATTTCTTTTTAAATATGTATAAATATGTGTTTTATTTTTTGGGAAACATTCAACTTCTTAGAAAACTACAACGCATTAGACCTAGCAACTCTATGGGAGGGGAAAGCGAGTGTTCGTCGAACCCACACTACAATATTTTATAATATTAATACAGTGAAACCTGCACTTAACGGAATTGCAAGCTCTCAGGATATGTTTCTTATAAAGCCAAGTTTCCGTTTAGTGAAGGTTTGAATAAAAACTAAACCAGGGAAATGCACGTAATTGTTATAAAATAAAATACCCTACTCAAATATTTATTCACACTAAAATTTGTCTTATTGAGTAAAATTTTCGGAAGGGGCTAGCAATTGAATTTCAACATAGGTAGAGCTGTACCGTTAAAAGATTAGTTCCAAAGATGATTGACAAGTCATGCGATAACTGATAAGAACAGAGATAACAATCAAGAGGAAATTACAGTACAAAACTCTCTAAGGAAGTTAACAGAAAAAAAATACCCGGGAGACGGTAAATACCTGATTATACATTTCAATGCCTCTTAAAATAATGAAAGATTTAGAGAAATAAAATTGTGGGTAATGTATAGGATGCCTATAATTTTTCTAAGCAATGAACTCCGGGATAGTGGAAAATTTCCGTACAAAGGATTATTTTGATTACCGTTTCCTCATTAGACAGTTTTCGTTTAGTTCAAGGAATTTAACATGTTTTTCAGCCCTAAAGTCACTGTATCAGAAATCATTTCTATTTAAGACAAATTTCCGTTTAATAAAGGGTCCATTTAAGGCAAGTTTCACTGTATATTGTAATAATTTTAGTCTGATTTTACTCAACTTTCATGTAGTTTTCTACTAGACTCTTATTTACCTTTTCAAGCTATTTTTCGTGTTTCATTTCCAAACAGTTTATCAACTATTAGAGTTATTTTTAGGTAAGAGTAATTGAATACTTCCTTAAGGTGTAGCAGAATAGAAGACCAAATTTCATTTTGGGTCTTATACCCCCACCACTATATTACTTTCCCTACCCTGGCGTGTGTCACTCTTTTGGTCGATTGGTTTTCTGTATTATGAATGACAAAGAAAGCAGAAACCAGTCGGCCTCCTCTAACTGAAGTTTTGGGTTCGCAAAGTGTTCGAATAAACGGGCTACATTGAATAAGCTTTGGTTCCTACTACTTAGAAAACTGCTTTATTTTTCTAGTAAATTGAAATAGTTTTAAATCTGCGTTTAATGAAAACATATTATCTTTTGCCTATTGCTTATTTCTATGTTGTTTGAAAAACAAATTTGTTACTAATTGTATAGTATAATGATTCCTTAGATTTTAAAATCAATTGGAAAGTTATTCATGCAGTTTCTAAACATGATGAAAATTGGTTATATTAGCAAATGAGTTAGAAACATTTTAAAATTATAGTTGATTAATTATTTATCGTGCCCTTTCTGAATACCTACATTAGAAAGTGACTATATAAGCACAAGACTCACGAACTAGTGTAATCCTAGGACATACGTTGAGGCTATAAATTAATTAAAATATGATAACTATTACGCTTCCAACTCGAATTAAACAATTAGCTTAGTAAGAGGACACGCTAAGTATTTGGCTCAGTTATCAAGCAGTGATTCCCAAACCATGATACGCGTACTACCATTGGTACGTACAATTATTCCAGGTAGTACACCGTGAGAAGCCAAACAAAACAAGAAAATTCAAGCTGTAAAAATATAATGTATCATCAAACACCATAAATATATAACGACCAAGTCAACCCAAAAGGAAAATAGATTTAAATAGTTGTTGGAAGGGTAAATATAAGTATTTTTTATATTTTTTTGATACGTGTGCCTTATTATCCGTATTGATTAAGTATAAATGTTAAATACTGATAAATAAAAATGGTTAATCTATAAATGATGTCGTGTCATTATATTCCTGGGCACCATTAAAATCTAGCTATATATTAAAATATTCAGCACTAGCTTGGTGGTACTCCAAAATACGGAAATTCTTTGGGTGGTACGCCATTCAACAAGTTTAGAAACCAATGATTCTAGAGTGTATATAAATGCATAAAAATAAAGGTGTAGCCTCTATTCATGTAGGCTATTTCTCATTTGATAAAAGTACATGGTTTATTCAGTAGCTACTCTCTAAATGGTGTGAGACAAGCACCTATGTAGGATTTAATTTTTTACTTTGGGGGGGGCATTTGGTAGGAAAGAGATTTTTTTAGGGGGTAGCTACCCTCCACCACCTGAACTACCAACGGAGGACGTTTTTTTTACATTATACACTTCTCGGACATATGTAAAAGTTTTTATTGTAGCTTTGGACTTGAGTTAGCTCTTCCCCCATTGTGTAAAAATTACACATTTTACCATAGCTCTTACTAAAAAGCGTCAATGTTGAACAAATTTTGGAGAGGAACACTCTAGTTGCCCAATTGACTAACACGTTTGTCTATTATTGCACTAGATCATAGGAACATAACACAATTATATAGAAATATCTAGTAGCCATTACAATAAAATACATTTTTAATAGTTGTATTGTAGGAAAATAATAACGCTACAAGACTCTGGAAGTCATTATTAGAGCTGGGATTTATATGTAAATACATATTCTATTCCTTGCCATTTAGATGCTCAGAAAATATAAATCTCAACGAATCACCATATTAGGATTAATATAATATATAAAATGAAAATAAAATTTTATTTATTTTTATTTTTTTGACATGTTTATATGTTTAAAGTGATTTTATATAAAGCTACCTACTTTGTTATGTTTTAATATATATTAATACTAATTGCCAATTTGTTGAAAACTTAAACATTGTTTGATTTGGTTTGGTTTGTATAAAACAGCTGAAAGGAATTTTTCAATGTACTAATGAAAAGAGTAAAATCAAATTCGGGTAGTCAAATGTTTTTCCACTAAGTACATGCCTTCTCTCTTCAAAATGAACCTTTTGATGCAATTTTTAAAGAATTTTGCAACAGATAAGGAACTTCGGTCTGGAACCTCCTTCCCCTCCAACACACTAGTCCAATGATTTATATTCTTATCTTGTAATATCTCCAAGTAGTTCTAGTTTCACATTACCGGTTGAAAGGGAAAGTCTAACAGTAAGCTAGCATCAGTTGTTTTATTTTTTCGCCATGACTCCAGCCGATTCTTGCAGACTTGTAAATTAAAGTTATGGGCTGGGATTAACGACTCCTTCAAAACCGACAGTAAAGTTTTAATATGTCAAGCTTGCAACAAAAGAATTGGATGTTCCGTAAAATCACAATTGGAACAACATGTGCGGCGCACACTTCATACGAAGGAAAAATCGAATAAACTAATTATGTAAGGACTTGTGTAGTGCAATGGTCGCTGCGAACATCCCATGTTTTAAATTCCAAGTACCTAAATTGGCATCCTTCTTGTGACAGTAATGAAAGCTACAAATTCCTGATCATCAATACTCAGAAATAATTATCTATTTATTATGAAGAAACATTGGAAATAATAATAAATTACATAAGATATTCCATCATATGGGTCGCTGTGGATGAAATGACGAACTTAAGGGTAATTTTGTTGTAAACCTTGTGGTAGGTAAGATAGATCCTAAGGATATTTCCAAACCATATTCGATTTACTGAGTAGTGCTGGAATATACGTATCATGCTGCAGGAGCCTTGAATGATGAATTGAAAGTGTTGTGGCCTAGGTGAGCTCATGTAAAGAAGGTTCTGGTGATATATTCAGTTGCCACGGCGTATATAATGAAAATCGCAAGTTCTTTGAAGTTGGTATAGCCTGATATGATCCATCTTACAAATTTGGCCCATGGACCACATCGTGTTGTGGACTACATTAGAGTTCAATCTTTACAAATGAATAGATTAATTTATGTGACGAAGAAACTTGACCTATTTGTGAAAGTCCCACATCAAGTAAAAAAAAATTACTAGCTCTGGTTTGATGTGCCATTGCCCCTGTAATTAGTTATAACAAGATGAGGAACATGGATAAAACAGCTAAATTAAAATTGAATCCAATCTTGGCATTGAATATTATTTTACCATAGTTATACTTTGACCGTTATATTATTTTTTAAACATTTATTTAAGGTGGCTTATCATATTTTACGTAGTACGTTTCTCATTATATTTTAACCGACACTTTTGCTAGGTTGATAGCACATGTGCTTACGATGCTAAGTGTCCCGGTTTCGATTCCAGTTAAAGTCGGTAATTAAACTTTAGTAAACTGTTACGTATGTCATAGTTAAAAGCTAGTTTGTTAGTCGTGTGCTGATATGATCCTTGTTTTAATAAATTATACGTTAAAAATCCCCATTGAAAAAATAAATATTTTATATGATATATTGTATGAAATAATGTTGATGTAGGCTCATTTTCTATCTTGCAAAGATTTTTTTTAAACTCAGAAAGACTAATACAACTGAAATATTCTAACTGGTATTCTGTAAAGATTTCAGGGCTATTAGTGTTTTCCTGTCAAACGAACAATAGGATTACTACCAACTGAGTCTAGGGCACAGAGAAGACTGTCTGTGGTCTAGGGTTCTACAGAGAAACTTCACCTCTCTCTTGGCTTGAGTAGGTGTGGTGGGGGTTTCCACCCCTATCTTGTAATAAAGCTACATTTATGTAACTAATGACCGATTTACAGCTCAGGGAATAGGTTCACGTGATTAAAAATTTTATATTTGTAAATTACACACTAAACTTAAGATGGTATATTTTTTTATTCCAACCATTTTCAAAGATGCATTTTTTGAACTAATTTTTAAAATATATGTATAAAAAAATAATTATATAATTCAATATCAATTTAGAAACGTGTTCATACAGTCATAATAAAAATAATAAAAAATACATCATTATTGGTTCATTCAGAATTTCGGTCGCAAATCAGTCATTTTTACTGTGCATTAGTAGCTATGCGACCGCACCTTAAGATGGCAGGGATTTTCTTATATCATTTGTGGTAACATTGTTTAGGTAGTCAAGTGTGGCATCACTGAAAATTATGAACAGATGAACTAATAGATTGAGCTTGGAAGGTAAATATTAATGTGATGTACACAAAAAACTGTGAACCAAATAGCGACTTAATATCCCAAGATATTATATTTATATGGTGTTCGGAAACTCAATACACAAACTGCACATATAGTTTGCTTGAACCAAAATTAATAGAAAGTCCCTATAAACTTACATCCAGCCAACTATGCTTGTACCATTAAATTATGTTCAAAATTTCGGCGTACAACGCCGGGATAGCAAATATGTTCAACCACGCGTGTACAACAGGTTGCATAGGAGCTAGGTGCGTGGTACTGCCCATGTCGACATCTTGGAACACGTCAGCAGAATATACCACAATATTAATAGTATACATTATACAACACACCAGTCCATCTAGAAAGAGAAATACGTTCTGATGGTCATCATTAACGATCATACAGCACAAAAAGTGCTAGACATGATTACATGTGCAGTGCCGGGTGCCTAAATCCTATGCAACCTGTTGTACACACATGATTGAACAGTTTTTCTCTCCCGGCGTCGTAAGCCAAAACTTTGGAAACAATCACTCCGTATATAGGTCATGGTTATATCACTCGTAGCACAGTAGTAGAAAGATTAGCCAGTATTAATGTACGGTACATTTGCCCAGAGGACACCCAAATGTAGGCCTATTAATTACACAATCCTTTCCGTGTTGCTAATTCCATGTTCCCCCCGATAAGATGAGGTGATAATTTTCGGGAAAATGACTCATGGTACCAGCCTGGAATTGAACCACCCCTATGTTCGTAGCCAGGTGTAACTGACCACAATACCATGGGTCCGGCTATAATCCCAATAATGAAGCATTTTTACGACTTCATTTTCTTTAAATAAAATTATGTATTTTTCTTCTTTTAATCAATTTATATGCAGAAGGTATTGATAAAAAAATGTTTCAAAAACATAATAAATGATCATAATTATGCTTAGATAAATATCTAGTATAAAAATAGTGGGTTCGTGGAGCCTGCCTTTTAAAAAGGCTTTGAAAAAGTACATCGGATTGCTAGGGTTAATGTGGGAGTGTATGTGACCCGAGGAAAGGATAGTGTTTTTGTAGTTTTTAGACCAAAATAATTCCATTATTTCATCATTAAAACATAAAGTTTAATTTTATTCACATGGTGATAGCAACAGTTATTGAATCTCTATCAAAAGTGTCCTGGAACTTAATGAAATCTTTTTCTCTAATTAAAAAAAAATCATCTAAAACCGCAATGCTCATGAGAGATATTCAACTACTATTGATATCACCGTGTGAATAAAATTAAACTCTATATTTATAATGGAGCAATATTTGGTTTATTCTAGCCAAAAAACTTTTTCTATAAAAACAGCAAGAACACTAACCTCCTCTCGCGTCCCTCTCACTCCCACCTTAATAGATCTAATGCCTGCATCGTTAGTCATGTGACGTGTGGTCAATCATATTTATAAGTTATTTCTAGACCTACATAGCATTTTTTTTAAATTTGGGATCACCCTTTTAAGTAATAAAGCAATAATATATTTTAAAGAATAATATCTATATAGCTAAGGCATAAAATAAAAATATATACAAGTCGAACAAACTTGTTTATTACAAAATAATCTTCAGAAACTGAGTAGACACAAGCAAAATACAATTTGTAACTTTAAAACGGTTATAAGAGGGCAAATTAAGGTTAATAATAGTGATGTTAATGTTATATTTAGCTAGTTTGTTTTGCCACAAAATAATAGGAATCAGTTACAGTAAGTTAATTTACAGAATGTTATGTTAGCTTGTTTTAAATTAAGTGTTTACAACCAATGTTAGGCAAGGTTAAATTGAGTATAATGAAATACAACATATTTTTGGTTTAAGCTAAAAACAAAATTCAAATAGTTTGGACATAAAAACCTAACGTGGGAATCGAGACCGATTTATATAGATTAATGTTTCAAAAATCTTACCATTAAGTTAACCATGATCAGCCTCTCGCATAGAAAAGGAAATCTGTACCAATCATTTTGTCAACTAATCCGAGCAATTATTTATGAAAAGTTTTGAGTTTTAGAATGTATAAAAATAACAAAAATCTATAACATACTACTAATTCAATGTAGTTATATAATATTTTTTCCAACATTTTATTTAGTAAATTAATTTTTGTATTATATTTATCGTCCTAAAATGGATGTAATTGCCTAGAAAATAATGTTTTTCTTGCATAATTTTCAAACCCCCATCCACCTACTGACAGGTGGGGTGGTCCCTCAGTGTGCATAGCTTCAATTTTGTGGCCCTCCATCACCAAAACTTTGAGAAACACTGGAGTAGAGGAATAACTCACCAAGGCAAGAAATGTCGACAGCCAAACTCAGCTTGCAAACTATAAACTTACGTACAGTAGGCTTCTGTTAGGTAGGACTTTATCTCACAGTTACAACAGTTACTATAACTACGTTAGTATATTCATACTTCAAGTCATTCATAGATAGTACCAATACATATGAAAAACATTAAACTAACACTATGACCTTAGGAACTTGAAAGTCCATGGCAGCTAAAACCTAAGGTCACCTATCCTGAAACACCTCAAGCCAATCCCTAACCTGACATTTAACGTCCTTCAAATATTTTCGCATTAACTTCCCATCTACTTCTTGGTCTACCAAGAGATATTATTTCTTCAGGTTTCCCAACTATAACTTTGTGTACATGACTGCCATTGACAATACACGTCATATGAACACCCTATCACAGAGTGTGTGCCCTGGTTATTCTTAATATTTTTAGGCATGCATACAAACCATGAAGTTCTTCATAATGACACTTTCTCCATTCTCCTATTTGTTCATCTATCTTTTTTGCGTAAATATATTTCTGAGCACTTTGTTCTCAAAGACTCTCAATTTAGTCTCTTCGTACAAAATGAGAGAGCACGCTTCATATTCGTTAGGAACAACGAGTAGGGTTATAGTTTTGTATATTCTCAGTTTAATATTTCGATACAGAAGACGAGATGACAACAGCTTATGAAATGAAAAATAGCAATCTTTGCCTGCATGAATTCTGTTTTTAACGTGTGCAATTTAATTGCCTATCTGTTATCCCAAATCCCCGATATTTGAATTTGTAAACACCTTCAAATGGCATGACATATATCTCTATAAATAACACCAACAATATAGTAAACTTTTATGAAAGTTGGCCACAAAAAATGTTAGTATTTAAAAAAGGTACTTTCTACCAGAATGTCGCTATATATAATGTGACTTTAGTTTTATATCACACGGTTAACAATGATGGCAATCCATGTGAACTTAAAAGCTTAGATATTGTGTGCTATTAACGAGACTATAGTCTTAGTAACAAAACACTTCTTAGTCATTTTTAAATAAGTGAAACCAGACGTTAGGATCAATTATCGAACCCAAGTCGTAGTTATAAAGTTTGAGTCACGGACAGTGAGTCTAAGGCTGGATATACGCCAGCGGAACAGTCACGATACAATCACTATACAGTAGCGATACAATACACTACTATTTCCGTTGTTTTTAATGGGGCTGTTTACATCAACGGTGAAGCTTTGACCTTGATACAGTTAAGGCACAGTCTCGCTCTCACTACGATACTATTATTTTACCTACCATCATCATATCTGTATTGTATCCTATCGTCAATGGAGCATTAGTGTGCTTAAAAAGACGTTCTACCCATAGTATAATGTCATGGCTTAATAAATTGTCTACACTAGATTGTCTTTAAGGTGGCCAAAAGAAAAGAATACACCTCTAATTGGAGTCATGAAAAATATAGGTTTTCCACTACATTCCGTATTTAACGATATATTTTAGAAGAATTTCTTTTCGACGTTAATGAGGCAAGTGTGCATGATAAAAAAAACTCTCCTGTCATTTGTCGACTAGGATTTATTGGATGCATTCACTTTAATATCGTTTATACTGACAGATTTTTTAAATCTTTTTTTTAAATATGAGGTGACCTGGCGGTCTAAGGTTAAGGTGTCGGATTTCTGTGCTAGGGGTCCGAGGTTCAATCCTCGGTCCCAGTACAGATTTATCTGATTGCCAAAACCTTCCTCCACCATGGTTCTGATCCCACGTTAAACTGTAGGTCCTTCATTTCATCTCACAATCACTCTACCATTACACATTAGCGTGAGTGAGTATAACCCGTACGGGTAGTAAGATGCGGTGCTAATAATAATAATAATAATAATAATAATAATAATAATAATAATAGTAATAATAATAGTAATAGGTCCATGTCTTCATCTTCATCATCCAAAATAGTTATTATAAAAGCTAAATCTAAATTTTAAAAACTGTACATTATTGATTCTAATTAGAACGTGCTACAAGGAGAAAGCACGATACCAACTTTAAACTATCGAGCAAAAATGTACCGTTCCCTGTATAAAGTGTGTACCCTTGCATATCGCTTATGTAAATTACCATGATCGCGGCTTTATCGAAGTTATACCGTCATAGTATTGTGACAATATCTATGATGTAAATTGGGCATTGTCAATCAACACGGTCAGTCGAGGAATGTGGAATAGAGTATTTCAACCGATAGTAAATTCTCTTGTGTGCTGGACACCATGGGTCACAACTATATCCCATCTACGGTAGGAGTTTAGGTAACGGCTAGCAGGAGTTTTTTTTTCTTTCAAACATTGGCTGAAACTCACTGATGTCAACCTATTCGGAAATAGGTCAGGGAGTGAGTCAATTTCCTCGCCAAAGCTAAAGATATTAAACAATTTGCACCATTTGATGCTATGGAAGGAGAGCCAGGAGTAATATAGACTAACAGATATATATATATATATATCTCAAACGAGGCCAGGCATTGAGTCATATTCCATACCACGTATATTATTCTAAACCAATTTGAGCAGAATTAAATACAACTATAGGTGGCCCCAAATGAAAGATTTTCAATCAGACTGGAGGCTCCTACGTCTCGTATTAAGGTCAATCAGTTTTAGATGGCAGGCTCTAAGAAGAAGTATTATATAAAAAAACTAACATTGATAATATTTGTGTCAAAGAATTTCAAAGGAATGTTTCGAGAGATAATATTTAGATTCTATGTTATAAATGGCTAAAGGAACTCTCTTTAATAAAGAAAATTGTGGTCAATATATTAGTATACTTTATAAATATTACACTAGTTTTACCGCGTTAAAAATAGTTAGTGCTCATTTCTGTATTAATCAGAAAAAAAACTTCTAATAAAGAGCATAAGTGATGCTAACATACAAAATAAATGGTACGGTGTACCACACAGACTGTATCTCTATTTTATCTTAAAATAAGGACAACAGATAAAAACATATAAGGTAGGTATGTGAAACGAAGTATAATTTATTGTTGCAGAAACACTCCACTCCACCGGATGGCATGAATGAAATAATATATACCGTTACAGAAACAGTGAGCAAAGAAGAGCATATCTGTCCACCAAAGACCATCACAATCAATTTAAATTGTCAAATAGCTAATATTATATATATATTTGTTTTTTTCTGATAAACTATTCGTTCCATAAAAATATATTCAAATGAAAGATTTTAATTTTGAATAGCACTACAACTTTACAATAATAAGCTATTTCATAGCTCAAAAAGCTGTAGGGATATTATAAAAATGAAAAAGTCTACTGATGTAAGGTACCCTTAAATTAATTTTAGTGGGAAAATGAGAGTTGCCATTTGGATTGCTACAATGGCTGGATAAAAAATATAATCAAAATTGTTAAAAGCAGTTTTTGAGACGATAGATTCTTTCTCTTTTTGCCAATCAGTAAAATACCCTTAATTTTAGGGTTATATATCTAATTTAAAGAACTATACAATACCTTATCTCAGTTGGTAACCTGTCTGACTACTGAGCTAAGTGTCCCAGATTCGATTCCCGGCATGGCTGAAAAATTTATCATTGGTGAAATGTAGGTTTACACTTTCACGTTGATAAATTAATATTTGTATATGTTGTGCCTGTCCTAGTTTTAAGTTAGGTTATAAGGTATATGAAGCCACGACCAGCCTAATAAGTTATATATTTTAGCACCGCGTCTTACTACCCGTTCGGGTTATACGCTTTAAGTACTAACCACGCTAATGGATTAGGAATCTGGAAGGGTAAATTAGAGGAAGTGAAACCGCATTTGCGTGGAGGGATGGTGGAAAACCATTTAGGAAAAACCACCTCCAGTTCACCCGACCGAGATTCGAACCTCGATCTCCCCGTCCTCAGCAGTCGAGCTCAACATGACTAGCGCGTTAGCTAACTACGCCACCGAGGCGGCTCAGCCTAATAGGCCGGCAGTGAAAAATATATGGCTTGAACAAAAAATTGATCCAATCCACAGGCTGGAATAGTGGGGACGCGGCAGTTGGCCTAAAATCATTTGGCCTAAAAATGAAACCAAAAGTCATTTGGCATAAAAGTCGTTTGGCCTAAAGTTATTTGGCCTAAAATGTAAATTTAAAACCTTCGGTTATCTTCGGAATGTAAAAAGTACTGTTAGTTGTTTCATCTGAATATAGATAGCACAACTGATGCAAGGTGGTTAACAATATTTCTAAAAACATTTACACTATCCTACATAGAACTAAAACAGTAGTTCACAAAACACTATATCACCTTTTTTTATATATATTTATTTCCGATATTATTTCCTTGTTAATATATCTAACGGTCATAAAGTTAACGAAAAGCAATAAGAAAACACCATTCTCAACACCGTTTATCGCGCGGTAAAATTATATGCGTACATTCAAATTATGGGGACTTTTGACAACTTATTCCGAAAGGCAAAATGAAAGTGGAAACCAATTTTGAACCCACCCACTTTAAATTTGTCTGAAGTGACGCCTGAATTTCGGTTAGAGTTACTGAGATATATATGAACATTTTTTTTATCTATTGTATTAATAATTATTTATATATATAATAGTGACGCATTAAATAAATTTTGCCAGTAAATACTACAATGGCTTTATATATATATATATATACTTAAATTATGGTATATATATATATGTAAACTTTAATTATGGTTTATTTATATATATATAAACTTAAATTATGGTTTTGACTAGATCCTTAACTCTATTATTATTGTTAGAATTATTATAACTATTATTAGCTATATAAAATTAGTACAGTTATTTTTTTCAAACAGTGTAACTATTTTTATTACGGTGATATTATTAACATCATGGGCTATGTTAACACAATAAGTCCCTTATTTAAAAACTATATACTAACTTACTTCCTAGTAATTAGCAAAGCATTCTCAGGATTCATTTCAACTAATACTCTATTATCTATTATATATAAGAGCATATATAAGAGCAATAAAACCCGTTGTTCAAAAAATACAAAAGATTTTATGGAATTGTCTTTGGTATTTTTTTTAAGTCTTCATAAAATGTAAAAATACAAAATGTGGAAGCGTTTACAGGATGATAACTTCCCAGGGCAAGAAAAAGGTACGATGTAAGCAAGTGGACCTCCGAAAAGCCAATGGCTGCCTCAGAGGCCAGAGGGATAAATCTGACGAGCTTTGGTTAGTAAAAAATATCTCGCCGCTAGGATCGCTTGTGTTCTCCAACACCAGAAAGTGGCACTCTGATAGCCTAGAGGCAAATGGGCTAAATCTTCTCTTTCTCTCTTCTCCGTCGCACTCTACAAGAGACTTTGAAGGGTGGGATTAGACAGCAGTCC